>APFE030453183.1:1349-26242 GCA_000404065.3 Pinus taeda | reverse complement strand
TAAAATCTAGAGGAGGGATAGCACTTCCAATGCCTTTAACGAGCTAGAGAGGCCAATCACTCGACAATCTTTTCATATTTTACGAGTCAGGTGAAAAGATCTTAAAGAAGACTCATTTTCGAGGAACGAGTGATGGTTTCGGGTAGCAGCTGATTCCAGGTAAGATTTGGATTTTTCCAATCATGGCAGTGTCACAAGGATGGCTAACAGAATCACTCTTCGCATATGTTCCTCGAAGGGGTAAACAATCATATGGGGGTGAATGATCGGCTAAAAATAGAGTGGAGGTGATAGCGAGAACACGACCAAGGCTCAAAAGCTGGCAATAAGGCATTCACAATGGTTATTTACTAGTTCATTTTTTAATGAGCTTAAACGTTGGGGGAAACATTTGCTCATGGATTCTGTTTATTTTTTAACGAGCTTGAACTATGCGCGAAAACTACTCGTGGAGGGTTCATTTTTTAACGAGCTTGAACTCTGCGACAACATTGCTCGCCAGTCGTATGATAAGAATGTCTCGTTCGAGATGATATTTTGAAGTGTCTTACATGTCTCAAGATTTGCCACAGATCCTTTCTTTATGCAAGTTAAGAAACGACTAGACTTACGGGTTTAAAGGGTTAGAAGTCCTAAAAATTTAAAAAATAATTAGCCGCTCTTCACTTGCATGCGAAAAGGTTTGTATGCCCCCAAGTATAGCGAAAAATTTCCAGGTTACTAAGAAAGTTCTATCCGCGTAGCAGATAAAATGCTTCCTCGGCAATGTCTATCGAAATAGACAAAGATGAATGGTGCAGACACATTCCACTCACATAACTTTGACGAAGGTATCTTATTCCATCCTGTTCCCATTTTCCTGTGAGGACAGGTTCGCCAGACTAGTCATATATCCCTTGCGGAAATCCACTCTATACCTAAGGTTTTCCTGCCGAAACAGACGAGGGTGCATGCCCCCTGGGTTTCAGTCACACCTTCCCGAATCACTCGCGCTCATCAGGTGGATGGACTGGAGACCGATGAGACATTCCTTGCATGAAAAGACCATTTAGGGATGGCATTTGACTATTTGTGATGTGTGAACCGGGGAATGACATTTTGTCTACGAGCTTGACCATTCTGCCTTTGTGCGGAAAACACATTACTCTAAAGAGTGAGGAGACGATGGCTCCCATGCAATAAATATATTGCGTCCAAGGAGTAGATTATAATCCAAGGTTCCTTGAACTACCATCACGTTCATGTGAATGGTTTTCCTTCTCAAAGTAATGGGCACATTTGGAAGGATCCCTAAAGGTCGACTGGTTCCTTTGTCGAAGCGTGTCAGATTTCTCATTTCAGGCAAAAGCGATGGCGAACCAAGTGCTTTCCAACCAGTTGAGGAAATGATACTCACACAAGCCCCTTCATCGATGATGGTACCAGCCATAACCATTCTGTAAGCTTGTACAATGATTCTGAATGGTACACTAGCTAGTAAACGAGGTTTTCCTAGTAGATTCCAGTCGAAACGACTAGGTTGCTTGGTGGTGGGACCGAATAGACGGACGGATATGACTCTGATGAACTTCCTTCCTACGACAAAGGAACGGGAGGACTACCCGCAAGTTCATCGGAGTCTGTGTTGATGAAAAGAATTTGAACTGTGTCATTCTCTTTCTCTTCAGTGACGATATCATTCAAAGATGAACACTCTGAAGGCAAGACCGGGTCAACTGTCGTATCGAACCTTTGACTTTCTTCTGGTATGGATTCAAAGGGTTCATTTTCAATGATAGATGCTTTGGCTGACCACAATGATGGGCCAACCGGGTTTTCAACCGGTGGAGGACTTGGCAAGAGTTTTTATATCCAGGAGGAAGTCGTAGCGGTGAAACCAGACGATCATCCAAAAATCTTTTAGCCTCGTCAAGGAAGGGACAACGGTGGATGATGTGATTGCCTTCACACAACTTACAAGGAAATTTGGGATTCTTTTTCTATCCATGTGCTTCACTTTCACTGGTTGATGGTGAGCATTCAACATGATCGCCAGAGGTTGACGCCACCAGATTGTGCAAACGAGGAGACCAGTCCCTTATGATCCGAGGGATGAAGGTACAATCTTGGTGATAGTGGTCTCCATTGCAAATGACACAAGGAGATTTAGGCTTCGATGGTGCGGTGTGAGGATTTTCACTAGAGGACGCTTGGTTGCAGCCTTTCAATTTTGTTTCCTTTTTATCTTTTTGCTTCTTCTTCTTCTCAGTTACTTGACTTTTAGCTTTATCGGCTTTATCAAGTGAAGAGGAAGGAGGAGAGGGAGAATCAAATGAAGCAGAAGGTTGGGATGCAGCTCTAGTGTCGTCTAGTTGCTGATTAGACTATTCAGGAATTACGGGATTATGAATGACAAAGGTAGAGAACAGCCAGACATGCAAACCAATTTTCAATCCTCGAAGTGACAAAGTGGCCATATGGGGTGCACCAACATCTCCCCAAGAGGAGAAGGGACTAGGATTTCCTCGAAGGGGAAATCCTTGGTTGGTAGAGTCCATTTTCTCAACTTGAAGACCAACAGGGGAATTTGATGTTATTATGATTTAAAATAAATTTTAGACGCTTTGACACAACTTGGTTTTTCAATTTTAAAGAGTCGAGAAAAAACAAAAGATGACTCTAGTCGCCTTCGATTTTTATTGAGCTTGAAGTGACAAGTGCTCATAGGACCTTTCCCTTTAAGTAGTCTGAAAAGGAGAAAAATGGATTTCTCTGGAGATCTAGGAAGAGAGGATTACCAAACCAATCACAAAACTGCATAATACTTTTTACGGTACAGAAGTCAATCTTCTCGAATGCTGTGTTCAGTGCATTGCGATCGATAGGGTGGCAGACACGGCTTCCTAAGGATAAAGGATGCAGCCTATTGTGGTCTCCCAATATATACTCGACGGTACGTGGGAGAAAAATTCCGTAGTGGCACTTGCCGTCTCAGAGTGGAGGAATCACCCAACCAACACTAAAAACAACAGTTACCAGGCTTTACGACACCGGAATACGTCTCTAGCCTAGACCTCTAGATGTTGTGCGTTAAGTTCCAAAGCATTGTTAGATTCATTGAATTTATTTTAAGTTCATCTTGCTTAACAATTTTCCTTTCAGGTTCACTGCGTGATGTGTATATAATTCCTAAAATTCAATCTAAGATGATAAAAAAACGTTTAATCTTCTTTCAACAATGAAAATCCTAGCTACTAAGGGAAGAAAGTCAAGAATCTTTTCTTCACATAGCACAGAGCACACGCTAAATGCACAGTCCTAAATCAAACCAAACTATCGAAATGCAAATGCACATGCATGTATTTGTTTTCAGTCTTCTCAATGTATTAATGACGTTAAGAAAGCTATGTGAAAATCTGAATTACTTTTAAAGCGACAGTACTCAACAAAATTATTTTTCAAAATGAAGTGAAAGCAAGAGAGACACTTTGCGATTTTGAAATGAAAATTGCTTTTCGACACTTTAAAACTACTAATTCAAATCCTATGCAATAGTAACTGTATAATCGACTATTAAGAACAATGGGATAGCTTTCCAAAACTGAAAACGACAGCTAAAACACTTTCAGATCTAGAGACGACAGTTCGACTATGCTACTTTTTTGCAAAAGAGAACTGAAAATGATGCACAATACATAAAAAAACATTTACAGTTCTTTGCACTAAGGAAGTGGAATAATGCAAGAGAAGGGGGTTTTCACAGAAGTACACTGACTACAGATAGAAAAACTCTTGAATAGGACTGAAAACAATGAGAAAAAAACCACAGTCTGAGGGTAAAGTTAATCCTCCCTGACCATCGCACCTGTTACATAGTGAAACCAGTATGCAGCGCACCTACTGCACTCAGGAAGTGCGATGCATACAGACTGCCTTGAAGGCAGGGTGTGATGGTAGTAGTGTGAGACTTTAAACAAGTTTTCACTCACATTTTGCAATTCAGTTCAGGTGTTTAGGCCAAGTAAGTAATGCTCAGTGTATGTAAAACATAGGGGTGATCTAAGAGGTTACTAGAGCCACCACTTAGGGCAATTAAATTTCTTGCAGATATATTATTTAATTCATAAACAAAACCCAGAGATAGACTGAAGCAGCATTGATCTACTTTGAATTTGTATAACAAATTCAGTTTGAAGGCTAGATGGCTTGACTTCAAGCTCTGACTGTAAGTTTATAAAAGAAACAAGGATAGATAGGCTAACAAACAATCTAGTCACTCCCCAACGGAGTCGCCATTTTGTTACCAGGAATTGTGTCCACTTAGATGCTACTATTCCCACTAAGATGGGTGGCTATCTTACAATTAAAGTCTACTATTGTTTTCTTTTATGAAAATAGACAAGAGGAGAACCAAGAAGACCAACCTGAGTCTTGCGCTTGATTTCCTCTCCTTCTTGATAGAGATTCGTCGCTTCTTCTTCGTCTGCGTAGCTTCAAAAAGGACCTCTAGAATCACAGCAACATACTACTATCGAAGAAACAAATATCTAAATTCATCAATAACATAGGATCAGATGTGTGTTAACCATATAAATGCATATATAGACAAGTACACAAGGATATGGAAGAAAACAAGAATAGCTTTATTAAGATGAAAAGTAGCAAGAGGATTACAACCATATGCTCTGACCCAACATCATCCTCTAGCTAGGAAGCCCTTCTTCACCTCAACCAAAGCTTAGATCACCTAACACTATGAATTTACCTCAGAAAACCAACAACACTTCTCTATAAGATACAAAATTCCAGCCTCTGGATCTCTGTGATGATGGATCCATATATAGATGATTACAGAGAGGTGAGTCATCTCCTGGGATCTTGATTAGTGTCCTCTCTCTGATACTTCCTGGGAGAATTATGATCTCTTACTCATCCCTGGTCGAAAATAGAGAGGCAAGTGTCAAAGGGGAAGCTTCTGGAAGATTCCATGATCTTCCACCTCGCATTTTTATCCCTACCATTTGTCCATTCCCGACCATCGCACCCTACAAAGGAGAAAATCAGTATGCATCGCACCTTGTATACTAGGAAGGTGATATGCATCGCACCCTCTGCATTGAGCTTTCAGTATGGTCCAGTTTTGACCATTTATGAGCAGTTTTCAGTGGAGAACTTCTGGGAGATGATGTAATCAGTTGACCTTGTTCCTTTAGGTAGTGAAGCAAAACTTTTAGGGACTTAGGAGCCCTCAGTTTATGGACATTTATGATTGGGGTTGAAGTGCCCAAAATTTTCTATAACAACCATACTTTTCCTTTCCGCTTTACATGTATTTGAGTTTTACTTTCCCACCATATTAAAGTTGTTCCCTGCATTCTAAGTGTAGCTAACTGAATTTTCATTTTATCATCATAAATGTTCTGAATATGAAAATACATTTCTAACTGCTTAATCCAGTTATATAAATTTTTAGGATTCATTTCGCCATCATAAATAGGTAACTCAAATTTTACATCAAGTTTTAAAAGATGTTTTCTTAGGTTTCCTTTTTGTTTTGGATTCTGCACTGATAGAAGAAGAAGAAGAAGGGGATGATGGAGATGATGGAGGTGAAGGTGGTTTATTAGCCTTGCCCTTACCTTTGTCCTTCTTCGATGTCTTTCAAGAAGAAGCTTCATCTCTCACCTTTTTGTATTTGTACAGTTCTCCCAACATCTGCTGCATAGTCAAGAATGCTTACTCAAATTGTTCATCACTCATCTTAATTTCAGTGTTTTCACCTGCATTAGATCCTGTCATGGTTGACTTATGAATGAATCATCATTTTCCAGTCTCTGGATCATTTGGCTCAAGGATTCCTTCCCCATGTTGCAACTTTGACTTGGTTAACATTCAATGGAAAATTATACAAACGAAACCTGCTCTAATACCAAATTATATGATCTGAAATTATCATATGTTAAAACTGATGTAGAATTGATTAGCCGTTAATGAATAGAATATTAACTGAAAGTGCGAAAACCGAGAGAATTGATTGAGAAGAAGGAGTTTATGATAGTTGATAAAAAATAAGTATGATGTAAAACATAACTGAAAACAACAAAAACACACCGATACCAGACAACAAAATTGATTACAGAGTTCGTCCCTCATGGACTAAGTCTCTAGGTCTGCTTTCAAGATGGACGATCACTTTATTAGGATTGAAACAAAAGATGTATATTACATAGATATTTGACCAAATTTAGCATGCATGCAGGCACTTCTGATCATTGTCAATGGGTAGTTCTCTGAACCAGCTTTCCAATGTCTATCATGGTTCCCAATTCTAACTCCAAATGATCCTGTTAAACTGAAAACAAAGACAACCTCTAACCTCCAGAATCTGCATATAAAAACCAAAATCACCCTCCTTTTACTTCAATGAGAAAAACTGCCTTTTAAGACCCACCAAATGCACTCAAACTTCCTCCAATGAGTTTAGGAATGAAGCAGTTCTATTCTAGGTTCTTGGAGTTAGGGTCTTGTTAAAGTTTGCCACCTTAGGCATTCGTTACAAGGTCGTTGAATTAGAATAACCAAAAATTAATTATAAAAACCCATAAATAACTTTAGGTTAACTCTGAACCTATTAATAATTACTATCAGCGTGAATTGGGTGGACCACTGGCATGTGACCAAGTAGCCTAACCCTTGGCAGCCACCTCCATGGTTTATGCTTGCGGTTTCGAAAGTCAATTTTTTGTGGTTACATTAACTTTATGGTGAACTCCTGACCCTATTCACATGTTGCAACCATCATGCTTTACCAAACCGGATTGTTAATATACCCCGACAGCTTTATGCACATCTAGTCACATGTAGTCACGGTACTGCTGTGGTTTCGATGCGGTTAGAGATTTCAGTTGTGGATAACCAATGCCGATTGACTCCACTCACATGAGCCGTGGTCCCGTTGTGGTTAGGGATGGCGATTTAGAGATAGTCAGGTGATTTTGAAATGTTTTTTAATGCATTTCAATATGTAAAGGTTGAGGGTTAATATATATAGGTTTGTTTTGTTTTCAATATTGCTTTAATATATTGTTTGTTGTAATATTTCCTAATAGGTTAGAACATAGGGTTTAGGTCTAGAGCTTAGGTTTTAATGCATTTTTTAATGTTGCATTAGGTTCTAGGTTTAGGACTAGGGTGGTCTTTTAATGTATTTTTAATACATGGTTTAGTGTATTAGGTTTTGGTTAGGTTTTTAGATGTAGATTAGGGTTTATACTTTAATGCATAATGTCTTAGGTCTTAGATACAAAAAAACCCATGTACATCTATTTGTCACAAAGTGACATTTGTATCAACATCACAGGATGATAACCTATATCGACAACCAAACCTTGCAAAAGGGAAGACAAACCCCACATTGATGATCACCCTGATAGAACTTAAAATGAACACTTTTCGACAACTAGGTACAACACCATATCAATGGAAAACCATGTAAAACCATATACATCACCTAAACAATCCAATCCATAACCAACACTATCGAAACTGAACAACACCAGACTAAATTTTTTATGACGACACTAAACTGAATGTTGATGATGACACTGAACACTGACGATGACCCTATGCAACTGACCTGACGAGATCCTTTAGAATCAATTCTACATAACAATGTAAATATATAAATGTAATCACTCAATATATATAGCATAATAAGGGGTGTTTGGGCTAACATGAGGCCTATATAGGGCTTAACATATCCCTGCCCTAAGTGTTATCGTCAATGATTGATCCAAATTGGCTCATTATATTGTTTTTCATCGATATCAATGTATTCATAGTGGAAAAAGTGGAGGAATCAACTTATGGGACTATTTTTACCAGCGGGATGTACTTTGGAAAAATAAGGTATGGAACCCCACGAGAGAATTTTGAAGCCTCAAACGAAGTTGCTTGGGGTTAAATTTTTTTCTCTTTTGTGTAGCACCCTTTCATTTTATTCTACACTTAAATATCTTTCCAACAATGCAAGAAGCACATTAATCATAGTCTGTATGCAAAATTTATGCCACTAAGAAGTTGACTTGAAGTTGACCTTCTTGATTTCACCACCATGGTTTGAGAGAATGTCATGTCAGCCCCCATTACTCATAGAAAAGGGGCTAGACATGTGATTATCATGTCAAATACTATAGAAGAGATTATATTGGAACTTTGGTTAAGAATTGAGGTAGTCAAACTTGACCACTAGTAGGCTATCAGGTTGTGTTATAATTGGACCACTAGGAGGAACATGGATTCCATTCTTTAGAGTAAATTTGTTCCATAACTGAGAAAAAATAACTAGCAGGGATAGGATATAGATCACACAGAGAGGATTTGTGTACTATAGTAGTCCACAGGCCATAAGCTATAATTAGCGAAGCAAACTCACCTTCCAGTTGCGTTTTTCTCCTGAAAGGGTTCCCCAGAGAAAATGTTTTGTCTTATGAGTGTGTGATATTTTATTTTTTCATTCTCTATTTTTCGCATAATTTCCATTCGCATGCATTCACTACTTACAATAAAATCTACAGATATAGAAATTTAATAAAATCTTAATAGTGTAGAATTTCATATTTTAAGCATAATACTATCAAATATGTTGTGACAAACTACTGAGTGGAATATCCATGGTAGTTTATCAATCAATTATTGACTATTTGTGGGTGTTTTTTAATGAACAACTCATCTTACCATGTCAGTTATTCCACTGGTAGGTTTTTGCACTATCATCCTGTTGATGACCTCTATTTGACCATCAGTGTGGGGATAGAATGCAGTCGACTTGGTGAGCTTGGTGTCCAATAGTGCTCAGAGGCTTGACCATAATGTACTTAGGACCCTTCTATCCTGATATGATAGAATGGTATACGAGATCCCACAATGTACCCACACTCATTCAAATAAGAGTTTGGCAGTGTCCTCTGTTGTGATACTCTTTTTGCAGGCCGCTAATATAGCCATCTTAGAAACAATTTCCATGACCAAAAAGACACAGTCATTACCATACTTGGTAAAAGGGATTCCAAATATATAGTCCATGGAAATGGATTCCCAAGGCTAGCTGGAAGTAGGTAGAGAATTGCATAGGCCTTGCTTCTAGATGGTTGTCTTGGTGATGATGTAGGAAGTGTAGGATATGATATATTTCCCAACGTCCTGTCAAATTTCTAGCTAATAAAAGTACTTTTGTAGTACAACCATATTTTCCTCACACCAAAGGGTCGTGCAACGTGACTATAGTGTGCCTCCCAAATCATCTTGGTAGGCTCACTTGAAGGAACAAAAAGGTGACTTGAGTAGCGTAATAATGCATTATGAAGGTGGATATCATGAACTTACTTGAAATATACTAGCATATGGTATGTGGAGATGAACTCTAGATCATTTTTGTATAGTTGAAAGCATACAAAGGTCGCGTGGCCACAAGAGTTGAGAATAATTGTCAGTGATGCAACTCGGGGTTGGTTGAGATAGTTTGCAACATGGTTGGTGCTTCCCTTTTTGTATTTAATGTTTGTTATAGCTCCAAATCTCACTATTATGGTTTGTTATGCTAGACTCATGGCCTAGGGCAACCCCTCCTTCCAGAACTGGTCCCAAATTTAAAAAACAGTGTTTTATTCCTTGTACGTGACATTTCCCTGACTTAAACGCGTGTAAACGTGGGTATGCATATACCCAACCTGCGTATATGTATTAAAACACTTAAAAAAATATAAAACCCCTTATTTTTTAGCAAAGATCGCAGGTTTTACCTGCTGATCACCTGTTAGTGCCCGTGGCCCAATTGTTCCCAACCAACTCCTAACTAAAAAACTACTTTTGGAGTTGTATAAAAAGATCAAAGGGAGGGCCTAAAGGAGGAGACAAGAGAGAGAAAGGTTATTATACTGAAAATTTTCCCCTGACCAGGTCTGAAGACCCTTGTGCCTTTTGCACTTCCCCCATTTGTATAGGAAAGTCTTGTTTCCTTGTGTGTTGATGTTCATCTACTAGTTATGGCATCATGGAGTGAGTCTTGGAAGGAGATATGCTAAAGGCTTAAGGCTGGACGGATCTTGAAGGAAGCTTTGCTTGGAGCCTGCGAAAGGTTACTCAGGTGATATTACTCCTTTTGTACATTCTATTTGTCTATAATAAAGAAACATGTCTTGGTTCTCGATATGCTTCTTCTTTATGTTTATGATGTTCATGTTTGAATTTCATATGTGAATGGTGGTTTAAATTTCATAACTAAATTCCTTCTTTTATAACATAAAGATGATTTCTATATAAGTCTTTGTCCATATACTGTTGTATTCTTTGGAATTGGTTGTTTTACAGGACAAAGGAGCGAAAGGGACTTGAAGAAGGGTTTGGACCCTTGAGGAACTTCTCGAATGTAGGACCTGAGGTACGCCCTTGTTACTTTAGAATTTTATTTTGATAGCATAATGGCTGTGTGAATGTGTGTTTCTCTATTTAGACAACTTTCAGTCTACTAGGGTTTCCACCCAAAAGCCTTAGGGGAGCAAATCCCTCAACAATGTTGAAGTGGAATTGTTGCATATATGTAGAATACTTCTAATGATGATTGTTCTACAAATTCCTCTATGTCTGTATAAACTAAAGAGGTCGGGGATTAGTGTGGATGACCATCTTCTTCCCCGAAATGTAATGCTTCCATTCTTGGCAAGCCTGCATGATGAAATACATATCCTATCATAGGTGGGGTACTTCTGATTTGTATCATAACATCTGTCATTATGATAAGCCACTGGATGCCCGTGTTCGGTGAGGACTGCCCCAATAGCATAGTCAGAGGCATTTGTTTCAATTTCAAGTGGCTCTTGTAGGTCTGGTAATGTGAGTACTGTGCAGAGCAAAGGCGGTGATTCAACTCAATGAACACATTTTGTTTGGCCTTGGACCAGGAAAAATTTGCTTTCATTCCACCCTTGGTAATCTGACTCAAACACCAAGTGATATGGGAGAATCCCAACATGAACCTCTGATAAAAAATTGCAAGGCCTAAAAACCTCCAAAGCTCTGTTAGAGTGGTCGGGGCAGCCAATCCCAAATTTCTTAGAGCTTAGTCAGATCTACATGCATGCCACACTCATCTATGATGTAACCTAGATATTGGGCCTGGATCATACCAAATGTGCATTTATCCAAGTTGGCACACAATTTGTGTTGCCGAAGGGTTTCAAGGACCTGCCGCATGTGGTACAAGTGTTCTTCCCAACTCTTGCGGAAGATGAGGATGTTGTCTAGCTAAAAAATCATGAATGAGTTGGTGAAGGGCTGCAAGATGCCATCCATTAGCCTCATAAGAGAAGCAAGGGAATTTTTCAACCGGAAGGGCATAACAAACCATTCAAAAACGCCTCCCTTGGATTTGAAGGTGGTCTTCCATACATCTGTGGACTTTATTAGAACTTGGTGATAGCTAGGTTTTAGATTGATCTTTCTGAAATACTTGGCCTTCTTGGGTTGGTCCAGAAGGTCATCAATCCATGGGAATTAATACCTGTTGATGACTATGATTTTGTTTAATGCCCAATGATCAATGCAGAGCTTCCAGATCCCATCCTTCTTCTGTACAATTACAATTGGGCTGCCACAAGGCAAGGAACTTGGTTGCATGTGCCCTTTTTGTAGCAAATCCTATTTTTATCGCTTGATCTCTTCATTTTACATAATGGAGTGGTGATATATCACCCCGTTTGGTAGATTTGTTCCCGGAGTTAGATCAATCAAATGCTTGATTTGAAAGTGCAAGGGTACCTAGTGGGTGAGGAGAAGTTTTCTGTGTATCATTCCACGACCGTATTAACCTATTTCTACTACGTGGAGGAACCCTTCCCGAGCATCCATGGATGTGGCCATGATCTTCCCCTTACTTTGAAAGTGAATCAGAAAGAAAAAAGAATTCCCATTCTCGGAGATGATATTGCTGCATTTCTTAGGAAAGATCAAATAGATGGTTGTAGGCAGAGCTACCTCCGGTATCCTGTATAGCTTATTACCCAAAGAAATAAGAATAGTGTGAGGCCTCGACTCATATACAGCTTGTTGCTTCCACAAGTATGGTTGGCCTATTAATACATCACAAAATTCAAGAGGAGCAACATCAGAAAATACCTCATTCGTGAAGGGCTTGATGTTGTATGGAAGGCGACACTCCTAGCTGATGCAAAGATCTCATCCTTAGTGAAGCCACACGATAGTATATGGCTACAGTTGTGGTGTGGCTAATAGGACCAACCGATTCACAACCTCTACTGAAATGAGGTTCTTTGGCCTCCCAATATCAACAATGAATTGCAACAGAAAACCCTTCACCCCTATCTGTGAATGGAAGGGATGCTCCCCCTCCTCTGGATCTTCGAGCTCAATATTCTAGATCTTGGCGGTCAAAACAGTGGTGCTGGGCTCCAGATCATTAATATTCTTCCATTTGTCATTCCCCTTGTCCAGTTATGATTCAGATTTAGAACATGCATATGATTTTGAAGCCTTTAGCTTGGCCACTAGTGATTACTTGGCTTTACATTCACTTGTGTTGTGAGTGGGGCTCTTATGGAACACACACCACTTTCCTGTGTCTTTATATTTCTTCGTGGTGTTGTTATTTTCTTGCAACTTCAATGGGTTTTCCTAGTTCACCCCTACTTAGCTTTTTCCTTTCTTTTGTAGTCTGGGCGCTCATTTCCATTGCTTCAGATTTGCAAATATAAAGTCCAAATTCATTTGTTTAAACTTCTGCTCAATCTTGATAGCATATTGATAAGAAGTGCCAACTGCAGAGATGTCTAGGAAATCCATCTCACCTAATATGTATTTGTGCTTACAACTATGGTACTTGAGTGCCAGATGTTGCTCAGAATCCTTGATACCCAACTTTGTACGAAGGTATGAAAAATATTTGTTAACTCTAGAATGCCTTGGTCCCTTCCCTCTCGTTGTGTGGTCCACTTTATGTACTTATTTATATAGCTACCGACAAGGAAATAAGTCTCTTTGATGGCTTCTCAGAAAGAGTTCTAAGTGGGTGCAACTAAAGATAGTGAGGCGTCCTTCTCGTCCTTCTACTCACAACATTTTTCCCACCATTCCTTAACGTGGGGGGAAATTTGACGAGGGAAAAGTAATATTTTCCCTACTGGAAAAATCATGAACCGAAAATATCCTTCCAATAGATTTAACCATCTATATATGACGTCTACATCTATCTGTCCTTCAAAGATCAGAATATCAAAGTTGAATTGTACCTTGAAGGGAGTGGTGCTTCCAGAGTGGCTGCGGGATGAAGATGTGTAGCCTGTGGGAATCCGCCGAAGCATCTGGGAAAATTTTTCCATCATCACGTTCCTCTATCACTTGAGGGCTTCTTCAAGCAATATTTTGAAGGGATATCCTACTCCCTTGTCTTTCTTTTCTTCTGCTATACGAGGATGTTAAGGTTTGTGAGGTTGATCTTGCAAAGGTTCAACTAGTTCAATCCCCAACTCCTTACACGCTGGCCTCGTTGGGGACATGAAAAGAAAAACAGAGAAAGATAAGACCACTTTGATACCATTGATCCAAACTTATGCAGTAACACAATAGAATATAGATATAAACATAAACACATATATGCAGTAGGAATAAAACTTCATTTCATTAAGAAGTAAAAAATCCAAGTGGATAGCTAGACGAATAGCTAGGGTTTACAGTCTTTAGCAGGAGCTGATCTCCATGGAAGGGCACAAAGGAGGGAGCTCTAGTCCCACCTACAAGTAGGCTGTAGCCAGCCGGGGTAAGCAACCAATAGAAGAGGTTAGAGGTCTTGCTGAAGAAGGGAAAGAGAGCATGGAAGAAGAGCAACAGGGAATCAAAACAAGGGACAATAAAAGCACAAAAGAAAATGAGGAAGATGACAAAGAATAGGGAGAAAAAACCAAAGCATAGAATGGACCATGTAAACCCAAAACTAAAGTTACACCCAGAGTAGTTCTAAACGATCTTGCTATACAGGCACACATGGGCCACATGTTGACATATGCTATCATTTTTAAATTCATGCGAGTATGGCCCACTGAAAAAGCATTACAGACATGGATTAAATACCATTGGAATTGCAGATGCCATGATCATGGACACCTTTTCAGGGATTTCCCTCTTAGTAGAATTGAGAACAAGAGCAAAGCTTCCACAATGAAAGACATGAAAAGTTTTCATAAAGTGAGCCATATAGGAAAGGGGGCAAAAGGGGACTTAAGTAACATCAAGCAGAAAGGCCTCAGGCCAATCTGAACAGGTACCAAGTTCTTGAGGAAGAAGAAGGGATAACAAAGGTAGATCAAGGAATGGAGGGGGATCTAGAGGAAAAGGAGAAAGAGGAAGACAAAGATCAAACAAAGGAAAATAATAAATAGAAAGAGGCTATGATGAGCGATGTAGAACTCAATATGGACCAGGAAATGACTCAAAGCGAGATGGAAATGGAGGACCATGAACTACAGGAGATTCTTGATAGAGAACACCCAGATTTGGAAGGGTTCTTGAAATAGGGAACCATGGGAGGGGTAGACTCGTTACCTCAAGAAGAGTTCACTAGAGTAAAACAGTTGTACTTATGGAAAACCAGGGCTAAAGGGATGGATAGGCAAGTAACACTGCAAGACAGGGTAATGAAGGTGTGAAAACTATAAAAAATACACTAAGATTAGCACCTAGATGCCCAGGAAAGAAAAGAGGTAGGAAAAAGCAGAATGAGCTATTGATGGAATATGGAAAGCTAATGAAAGATTCAGGTAAGATGAAAGACCTAACCAGTTACTCTTTCACAAATCTTTAATGATGAAGTTTACTTCTTGGAATATCATAGGTCTAGGCAATAAAAGGAAATAAAGATTACTTAGTAACAGAATCAAGAAAGAAGCTCCGGATATGATTTTTATCCAGGAAAATAAATGTTCCATTCATAAAATCAAAGAAATATATAGCAAATGGCTCAATAGATTTGAGTTTCTAGAATTCAAAGCAGACAATATAGCAGGAGGCATGCTGACTCTTTGGAATCCCCTAAAGATTGGTATAATAGATGTTGAGGCTTCTAGAAATTATTTATCAGTGGTTATTCAACCTGTGGGGGATAAGGAGACCTATTTGGTCACGAATTCTTATGGCTCTCAGAGAATGGATGACAAACTCAGGTTGCTAAAGTCTCTTATGGATCTCAGAGAGAGATATGCAGAGATACCATGGATTATGGGTGGGGACTTCAACATGATCAAATCACTATATGAGAAAAAAGTGGGCACCAGAACTTTAAACAAAGAATCCTTAGCTTTTCAAACTTCTATGGATATTATGAAGCTAGTTGACATTGAGTTGAGTAATGGTCTCTTTACTTGGAAAAATAGAAGAGGAGGAGAGTCTCTTGTTGCCTCAAAGTTAGACAGATTCATCATCTCAGAGGACCTCATGCTCAATGATAAGGAAATGGGAGTGAGAATTATCACTTTTGAAGGATCAAATCGCTGGCCGGTTCAACTGGAGGTCAAGGGCATTGGTACCCCCAGGAATAGACCTTTTAGATTTGAGAATATATGGCTCACCCATCCAGATTTTACTAGCAACATTTCAAGTTGGTGGTCTGAAGAATTGCATATTCATGATACAAGTATGTTTCTTCTTCACAAAAGACTAAAGAATATCAAGCTCACGCTAAAAGATTGGAACAAGAATGAATTTGGTAATATTTTTGAAGGAAAAAAAGATGTCGAAAACAAATTGCAGGAACTCAATCAAACCCTTATCAAGGATGGCTTTCATAAAGTCAAAAATGATAAAGCCACCAAATTCCAACAAGAATGGGATAACTTATGTAAACAAGAAGAAATATTTTGGAGACAAAAATCTAGAGTGGAATGGCTAAAAGAAGGAGAACGAAATACCATATTTTTCCACAGGTCCACCTTGGAAAATAGAGCTAATAATATAATCTCTTAGATCAAATATGAGGGAGAGAAACTTCTTAGCTCCCACAAAGAAATAGAAGTTGTGTTATTTCAACACTTTAGTGGGACTGCAAAGGAAACCATTCCAGATAGAGAGCCTTTCAGCAAGGACTTACCAAGACATATACCAAAACTAGTATCCAAAGAGGACAATTTCAATCTCAATAGGCTAGTAACAGAAGAGGAAATAAGTGAGGTCCTCAAGGAAATGCAGAATGGTAAAGCGCCAGGCCCTAATGGTTTCAATGTCGAATACTTTAAAGCCTGTTGGAATATTGTTAAACATGACATTCTGAATGTCGTAGAAGATTCCTAGAGGAATATAACTATTTTGAAGGCACTCAACACCTCCTTCATCTCTCTGATCCCTAAATAGGAAAATTCCCTAACTGAAAATAAGTTTAGACCCATTGCATTGTGCAATGTGGTTTAGAAGATAATATCCAAGGTTTTGGCCAATAGAATCAAACCTCTTCTTCCCACTCTTGTGTCTGGGGAACAATCTGTTTATGCGGAAGGCAGACAATTTCTCAATAACATCATTCAAGCGTAGGAGGTGGTGCACTCACCGATGAGCAACAAGGGGACCTAGCCAAAGCTTATGATAAGTTGAACTTGACCTATATCAAGAGGGTTCTTATTTCTTTTGGCTTTGACCATAACTGGGTTAGATGGGTCATGGCTCTGGTAACTTCTTCTAGCTTTTCAATTTTGGTAAATGGTTTTCCCTCCGAGATTTTTATTCCTTCAAGAGGCCTCAAGCAGGGTGATCCACTCTCTCCCTTTCTCTTTATACTCATGATGGAAGGACTTGTTCAGTCTATTAAGTAGGCAAAAGAAGAAGGAAAAATAAAGGGTCTCCAACTTTCTGAGAATGGGTAGTCCTTGGCTCATCAACAATTTGTGGATGACACCATGCTGCAGGGAATCCCTATGGTCAAGGAAGCTCTTGCATACAAACAAATTGTAAGTGAATTTTCCATGGCTACAAGTATGGAGGTTAATCTTTCCAAATCTCATATTTTTTTTCTTTAATACCAATATTTCTATTCAAAGGAATATCTCCAGAATTCTGGGCTTTCAAAAGGATTCCCTACCTTCAAAATATTTGGGAGTTCCTCTAACTACTAAGCCTCTACATAAGAACATTTTGGAGACGATGATTAATAAGATGCAGGATAAAATCAGGAATTGGACCATCAGATCTTTAAACTTGGCTGTTAGGTTGGTGTTTACAAAGGTTGTTCTTCAATATATCCTAGTTTTCATGCTATCAACACTATCAACACCTAAAGGAGTCTTACAACAATTCAGAACAATTCAAAGAGACTTCCTCTAGGGTGAGGGGGAAAAAAGGAAATGGGCTTTGGTAGCTTGGGAAAAGATTCACAAACCTAAAAATCATGGAGGTCTTGGTTTGGACGATCGAGAGGTTCTAAGCAAGGCTTTAGGGGTTAAATTATGGTGGCGTTGGGTTAAAGAACCAAAGGCTCAATGGGCTAGTATCTGGAAAGAAAAATATGCCATCCCTTGGAAAATTAATGATCATATAAGGATGTTTGGAAGTATAGAGTTCTCATACATCTTGAATAAGGTCTGGGAGAATAGAGGCTTAGTACAAAAGAACAACTTCTGGGAAATCAGAGAGGGAGATCTGGCACTATTTTGGGAGGATAAATGGCAACAAGAACTGACACTGTTAAAAAGGATCTTGTGGATCTCGAGATAGAGACAAAAATCATAGGATTATCTAAGGTCAAAGACCTTTGGGACCAAACTAGTATTGCTGGAAAATGGAGAAACTAGAGGAACACTGTTGACAGCGAAGATAGCCCCTTGAAAGCTAAAACATAGGCTCTTATGAAATTGCTGGAACAAAGGAAGATTCTAGTAATAGGGTGGCATGACCAGTTAAGATGGGACAACAACAATGAGGGCACCTTTAACCTTAAGGAAGCAAAACGAAAACTCCTTGAGCCGGATTCTCTTGCTCCAGATAGAATTTAGCAGAATTTATGGAGGCATCAAGGCTGGATGAAGATTAAACTCTTCATGTGGCTGGTTTATCATAAGAAAATTCTGACTTGGGAGAACATTCAGAAAAGCGTTGTTCTGGGGCCTTCCAGATGGAAGCTCTATGAGGCCCAAGAGGAAACTATGAAACACATCCTCAACAATTAAATCTTCACCTCTAGATTGTGGGATTCTTTCACCACCATCTTCCCAAAGACCGATAGGGATACAGGGAGTATCATCAACACCCTAACCAACCGGAGGTGAAATTTTTCTCATTATGAAATTCTTGGCTCAGCTTGGGCTCTTACACCCAGCTTCATTACTTGGAATGTATGGAAAGAAAGGAATAATAGAATCTTCAAAAATGAAAAGAGACCCTTCCAATGTCTTTTTGAGCAGACCTTGATACAACTTAAGGAGACAGTTAGTATCACTGCGCGAAATCCCCCTAAGAATCCACCTTCAGATGCTGATATGAGGATTCTAAGACAGTTGGGTATGCATGGGCTTATTTCGTAGGGCATCGATAGAAGGTTTAGGGTTATGGACACTGGGTAGGACTATTAGCATCCTCCCCTTAAGGGCTCTCTGAAATATAACATTGATGGGGCCTCAAAAGGCAACCCGGGCACTACTGGATTCGAAGGGGGGCTAAGGGATCAAATCAGAAACATCCTTTCCATCTTCCTGTTAGTGTCAGTCTTCGCAACCTTCCTCTAGTGATTAAACATGCTCTTACACAAGTGATTTTAAGGTGTCAAGGTCAAATTTTATCATTTCAGTGAGTCTTCAAGTAAAATTTGGTCACTAGACATTAGGTCTAGGGTTTTCTTTCACTCCTTTCAAAGTTGTCCAAATGTTGGTCTATGTCACTATTCAGCTGAGTCTACCATCATTCAGAGGGTTGTCATTATCATGCCAAGTTCCATTGGGTCATTTCACACCTTGTTCATGCTTCAGTTGCGCCTATGCAAGGTTCATTTCCCTCTCCTAGGGTTTTGAAGGAAATTTCTCTTGGATGGTCAAATCATCGGAAAAACTTTTATCCTGATGTTCATACACCTTCCCCTATCCATAATGTACCTTGTAAAATTCTTCCCATCACTGAGATCCCCCAAATTCCTCATTTTCGCACAAACCCTAGTTTCTTGCTACAACCTGGCAATTTTCTATGGTTGGGCCTGGGTTTTGCCTTTTTGGACCCCTTCCCCTCACTCAATTTCTGAGATTCCACTTTCCCCTACTTCCTAACATCCCTCCATCCCAAAATTTCCTCAATAATTTAGAAGCTCCCTATCCCCTTCATTTCGCTTCATTTCAGAAAATCCCTTGTCCCACACATCGGGATATGTTTCACTCAAATGATGTTTCTGAGCAATGAAAGATGTATTTGGGAAACGTGAGAGAGGTGTTTGTCCATAATGGACAAAGGAAGAAAAACCTCCTTCACTTTTTACACAGGTGTCATGGTTTGGAAGAAATGTCAAAAATACAATTGCCTCGGGAGAATTGATGCACCTCTCGAGCGACCTCAAGAAAATCAAGTTTTCTGCTTGCTCGGTTGGCCAAATGACTTGCTGGATGCTCCAAATGCCACCTAGAGACAAGTAGCTTTCCACTGAGCTATCATGAGCTCAATTGGGAGTTGAGGAAGGCATTCAAAAGTTGACCGCAACAGCACTTTTCCTTGAGGCAGCCTCATTTGGAACATTTCGACCAGTCTTGCCAGATTTGATTTTTGATAGGGAAAATGAACTCCAAATTAAAAAATTCTGGTTGGGTTGGAAATTCGACTCAAACACCTTTCCAATGAGCTATCCTTCACTCAATTTGGACATCGGGAAAGCCTCCAAAAGTCACCTGGAAAAGAGCACGATGCACAGGAGGAGGAGCGCGGCGGTTTTATAAATATTTTCACTCCATATGGTCAGTTATACAAGTGGAAAAGGAAGGCAAAGGGTCACCCAAGCCATTTTTCATGTTTTTGGTGCCGCACCTATAGCTGATGTTTGGCTCTCCACCTTCATTTTGTGACCCTTGGGCGTTCTATCTCTTCATGGCACATTCTATATATTGTATGCAAACCATTTGCAAAGCAATTTGGTTGGTTGGCTTGTAACTTCTGGGGGACTGTGGGAAAGAAACTTTGTTTCTGCACTGTATATTTTTACCTTGAATTAATGAAAGGAAGCGGCTCTGTTTCATGAGATTCATGTGGTTGTGAGTATATAAAATTTGTCTCTTATGTTTCATATGTATCTTGTTATCTCTCATAGTTCATTTCATATTCATTTCTAGTGAAATGTTCTGAGTGAGATTAGGTAGAATTCAATTTTATTGCTCTACCTGTGGGAAAATTTCATGCATAGTGTTCATTCTTCTGTTGAAAAGGATTCATGTTGTCCATGCCCTTTTCACCCTCTTAATCAATCTCTCCATTCCACCATATCTTAAAACTAAATTGCTATGCTTTCCACCTACCTTGCCTCACGAAATAATATGTGCCTTTATGTTAAGTTCTCTGTTCATTGAGGTCCAGTGGTCCCATAACATCCAAGAAACATAGTCATTCATAAAAATCACTCCTTATTTTCATTTTCACTTACTAGCCTAAGATAAATAGTTCGTTTGAAAGTCATCTCAGTCCTTTTCGTTTCATCTATTCACTAAGTGTGACTCAGAGAGAGCCCTCTCCTGTTCTAGTAGGGCTAGCTACCAAACTGAGTGTGGGTTGTGGTTACCCTGAATTTTGCCTTCTTTCAGCCTGAGGTGGATTTAGGTGCTAACATAGTGGCGACTCAGCTGGTGACAAAATTGTTTGCTTGTAAATTGTCTTGCCCCAGGACATATCTCAAGTTCAAATCTGATGTTGATGGTGAACAACGATCAGACATAAGAAGATGGCTGAAATCATTCACCTGGCGACTCCTTTCACTGAAGAATCCAACAATCAGTGCTTCATGGTGACTCCACTGCAGAGGGATCAGTAGCTTTGAGATCTTTTAAAATGGAGCGGATTGCAAGAAGATACGCTCCCATGAGCCGAGATCACATCCAAGGCTTCCCAAATAAAATTCCAAAGGTAGATTGGTCAAGGAATTTGCCTACATTTGAAGATGATGGTAAGAAGGACGCTGCTTTACATCTAGTCCATTTTCACATGCATATTCGCAAGTTGAAGGTTGATTTTCCCGAAGATTTCTTAATGAAGATATTCATGGCCACTCTTGAAGGTGAAGCCCAATATTGGTATGAAAATTTGCCCGCTGCTTGTATTTACTGTATAAAGGATTTTCATGCCCTGTTCATTGAAGGATATAAAGACTCTTATCCATCATTAAATCTAGTTCATGATTGTTGCAAACATGCTTCTACTTTTATTGAAAGCCTTGAAAAATACTATGAGGATGATAATTTTATGGATGATGAGATCATTGAAGCCTTGTACGAGAATCCATTTCAGCAACATGAAGAGAAACTAGAGGAGTCCCATCAAGATGCTCAGGAAACTTTGCAGCAGGATCAAGATCTTTGTCCAGTGGAAAATGAAGGAATTTTGCATCTTGACAGTGAACATGAATTACATGAAATAGATCAGCAGGTTGAAGAGTTCTGTATGGCTGAAAGTGATGAAAGAAAAAGTGTCATTTCAGATTGGTCCATAGAAGAAGACAACATGCAGAGAAATCAAGTTTCAAATTTAGAATGTGATAATGCTAAGACAACCATTTTAGATGTAGATTCAGATTGTGATAACCAAGAAAACCTTGTATAAGTCCCATGAAAGGGAACTCGGCTGCTAAAATCATCTGGGATGAAGAAGACAAAGTTTTGGGTCCAAATGTTCTCATGTCATCAGAATAAAGCCTTCATGAAGAGGTAATCGAGTCAGTTCATAAACAACAAGATGAGAGCTGCAGTCAAGTAAGTGAAAAGCTTTCTCTAGATGAATTTATGGTAGATGATAAAAATGTTAGTGTTGGGTTTAAAGAATCATCCAAAGTTTCTTTTCTCATGATTGATGAATGTGATGAATGTAATGAGAATCTAGCTGTCATATCATGTCAAGATGATCAGAAATATATTCAGACTATAGTCGACCAGACCATTATGGATTCCATTTCAGATTCTTCCTCATATGTTTCATGTTTTGAAGTGTTCTTTGAAGAGGAAATCCACTCATCTGCTTGTTCAGAATTTTTTGAGGACCAGGAACATACTTTTTTCTGAAGTACATTATGAAGGAAGATCAGAATCAAAAGAAAAAGACATCTTTTTTCCTCGGCAGGAGGTAAATCTTCACTTTTTTCATGATCCAATGGCAGATTTGTTGCAGACATCAGTGAAGGTCATTATTGCAGTATTCAGTGATGAAGGAGATCATGGTCAATTATGTTTTTGGATGTCCAGTTATTAGTATTTATTGTTGACCAGAAGATCTGATCGGAAGAATCAGTCAAGAAGCCATCTTCTTGATTGGCTACATTGGCAGTTTAATTTGGTTTGATGATATATAGTCTTGTAAGAAATGCAGGTGGTCATGCACTACCACCAAGCTTTAAGTTTTAAGTTCAGTTCTTAGTGTTTTGAGTTAGTTTGTTAGAGTCAACTTTTTTAGTCATGTCAGTTGCATTGATTCAGTTTCAGTCAAGTTTCAGTCAATGAATTGAGTCATGTTGGTTTGTCGGAATAATGGACTCCATAGCCTAATGGACAAAAGGCATTGTCTAGCTCTTCTAGAGATCTGTTGTTCTTGGCACCTCCAAGGAGCTACCATCCCCCATTGGAGCCAATGTTAGTGTCAGTCTTTGCAGTCTTCCTCCAGTGATCAAAAATGCTCTTACACAAGTGATTTTAAGGTGTCAAGGTCAAATTTTATCATTTCAGTGAGTCTTCAAGTAAAATTTGGTCACTAGGCATTAGGTCTAGGGTTTGCTTTCACTCCTTTCAAAGTTGTCCAGATGTCGGTTTATGTCACTATTCAACTGAGTCTACCATCATTCAAAGGGTTTTCATTATCATGTCAAGTTCCATTGGGTCATTTCACACCTTGTTCATGCTTCAGTTGTGCCTAGGCAAGGTTCATTTCCCTCTCCTAGGGTTTTGAAGGCAATTTCTCTTGGATGGTCAAATCATCGGAAAAAATTGTATCCTGATGTTCATACACCTTCCCCTATCCATAATGTACCTTATCAAACTATTCCCACCACTGAGATCCCCCAAAATTCCTCATGTTTGCACAAACCCTAGTTTCTTGCTACAACCTGGCAATTTTCTATGGTTGGGCCTGTGTTTTTCCTTTTTGGACCCCTTCCCTCACTCAATTTATGAGATTCCACTTTCATATACTTCCTAACATCCCTCCATACTTCCCAAAATTTCCTCAAGAATTTAGAAGCTCCATATCCCCTTCATTTCGCTTCATTTCGACAAATACCTTGTCCCACACATCGGGATATGTTTCACTCAAATGATGTTTCTGAGCAATCAAAGATGAGTTTGGGAACAATCATAGAGGTTTTTGTCCATAATAGACCAAGGAAGAAAAATGTCCTTCATGTTTTACATAGGTGTCATGGTTTTGAAGAAATGTCAAAAATACAATTGCCTCGGGAGAATTGATGCACCTCTGGAGCAACCTTAGGAAAATCAAGTATTCTCCTTGCTCAGTTGGCCAAATGAATTGCTGGATAATCCAAATGATAACTAGAGACAAGTACCGTTCGAATGAGATATCATGAGCTCCATTTGGAGTTGAGGAAGGCATTCAAAAGTTGACCGCAACATCACTCTACCTTGAGGCAGCCTCATTTGGCATATTTCGACCAGTCTTGGGAGATTTGATTTTTGATAGGGAAAATGAACTCAAAATTAACAAATTATGGTTGGGTTGGAAGGTCGACTCAAACTAATTTCCAATGAGCTATCCTGCACTCAATTTTGACACCGGGAAAGTCTCCAAAATTCACCTGGAAAAGAGCATGACGCACAGGAGGAGGAGCGCGATGGTTTTATAAATATCTTCACTCCATATGGTCAGTTATACAAGTGGCAAAGGAAGGCAAAGGGTCACCCAAGCCATTTTTCATGTTTGTGGTGCTCCACTTGTAGCTAATGTTTGGCTCTCCACCTTCATTTTGTGACCCTTGTGCATTTCATCTCTTCATGGTGTTAGGATATTCCGACACATAGGAAATAGTTAAGTTCAACTTGGTCTAGTATAGAGTTAGGTATAGAGTTAGGTAAAGTGTGTTTCTTTACCGTTGTACATTTTGTAACTTACAATCTGACGGTCACGATATGTAGTATCTGACGGTTCATTTTCTCCTCGGTATTACCGACACTTGATCCGTGGCTTGACACCCGATTGGCCCATGAATTCTATTTAAAGTGCATGGAGGGTCATTTGTAGGTTAACCGTGCATGAGAGAAGCTTATGTAAATTTTCATTCTTTTATTATTAAATTGCCTGTAGTAGCCACGTTGGCGCAGGCCGTGGACTGTTTCCCTCTTTGAGGGTTTTAACCACGTCAAAATACTGGTGTATTGATCTGTGATCTGTTTGTGAGAGGTGTCCTTTTGGTGTTCTGTCTGAGAAACTTACCCTGTAAATTCCTACATGGTATCGGAGCTATTTGAGGGCCGCGTCCGTTGGTGATCCAAATCTGAAGCCGGTAGAACTGCATGCGGCTATCGTTTCCTAGATCTACTGTTTTTGACTGCTTTCAGGCTGAGAGGATTGCTCTGTTGTGTTCGGAGCATCTGTTCTAGTGAGGAACCCCTTTCGTTTCACGCAAAAAGGTTTCCGGTAGCCCTATCTGCGTCATTTTTAAGATCTGGAGGTATACAGTGTTTATCTGCAGT
>APFE030453181.1:0-15328 GCA_000404065.3 Pinus taeda | reverse complement strand
AAAATGAAAATAACCATATAGATACAAAAAAAAAAAAAAAAATACACTACAATACAATAAATTTACCTTCAACAAAAAATTTCACCACATTAAAATTCCAAATTACGTACAATGCTAAACATCTTTACTCCTAAACCCACTACCATTTCTTAAATCAAGGCAAAAAGGTAAATTGAACACAATGAATCCAAGATCTTGCTCTAAAATATTTCAATATTTTCATTTAATTAATTATTTGTAAATTGAATATTTAAAAGGAAAATCATATCATGTGGGTATATTAAAATCTTTATACACATAAATATTTGCACATAAAAGTTGTAATATTAGAAAATATTGATTTGATGTACTTTTATTATAAATCCTGTTATCATGCAACACAAAAACATTATTAAATCTACTATTAATATTGAGAGATTAATATTCATATTCATATTATTACTAAATCTAATAGTAATATTATTCAACATAATAACTTTTAATTAATACAATATTAAACTTTAATATAATATCAAAATTTTTATATTACAATATATATTAATATACCATGACATATATTAGCTCTAGATATATATGGGAGGGAAGAACAAAGACATATAGTGATATAGATAGAGAGATAGAGGGAGTGAGAGATGGAGTTGGAAGGAGAGAAAGGGAGGGAAGAAGAAAGGCATAGAGAGCGAAAAGTGGGAATAAAGAGGTGGAATGACAAGGAAGCAATTGAGAAAGAGTGTTTATGCCTGGGGGTGAGATAGAAAGACAAATAAGGTGAGATGGATAAAAGGTGGAAGGGGGGAGAGAAGGAGAGAGAAGTAGTGAGGGAGGGAGATAGAGCCAAAGTTAGAGGGCGAAGAGAGATAGATAGATAGATAGATAGATAGATAGATAGATAGATAGAGAGAGAGAGAGAGAGAGAGCGAGAGAGAGAGAGCGAGAGCGAGGGGAGGTGGGATAGAAAGGGAGAGAAAGGAATAGAGCGAGGACATGAGAGGGAGAAGGAGAGAGGTAGGGGAAGAGAGAAAGAGGAAGGTAAGAAGAAAGACACATACATAGAAAGGTGGAGAGAGTGAGAGGGAGTGATAAGGGAGATGGAGATGGAGAGAGAGGGAGAGAGGAGAGATGGAGGGAAGAGAGATAGAATTGGGGAGAGAGGGATAGAAGGGGAAGAGAAAGAGTGAGGGAGAGGAAGAGGGTGGTAGAGATAGATGTATATGGAAAAAGAGTGTGTATGTTTTGGGTATGGTATAGAAAGATAAAAGAGATATAAAGGGAGCTAGATATATAGATGGAAGGTAAATATTGGGAAGAAGAAAGAGATAGAGAGAGTTATATATAGATAAATATGGAAAGAGAGAGCATGTATGTTTTTTTTGGGGGGGGTGATATAGAGAGAAAAATAAGGAGAGATGGAGGGAGATATAGATATAGATAGAGGGGGGAGATATTGAAGAATATTTATTTCACTAGATGCATTGTTTTAGTGTAGATGGTGATTTATAATTCTATTTGATTGCTTGCCTTGAAGGGCATAAACTAAATTAGAAGGAAGAGGAGGAATGAAGAGATAGAGAAGGAGAGGAATGAGAAAGGGAGATAAGGCAAAGAGAGAGAGAGGGAGACACAAAGACAAAGGGGGAGAGAGTAGGAGAGGGAGAAGGAGGGAGGTAGGGAGAAAGTGATAGGGTTGGAGGGAGAAGAGAGAGAGAGAGAGAGAGAGAGAGAGAGAGATTGGGGGAGAGAAAGGGATAGAGATGAAGGACAAGAGAGAGGAGGAGAGAAGGAGGGACAAAGAGATGGAGTTGGAAGGGGAGAGGAGGGGGAGAAGAAAGACACAGAGAGAAAGAAGTGGAGAGAGTGAGAGAGGAAGTGACAAGGGAGAGATGGAGAGTGTGTGTGTATGTTTGGGGGTGATATAGAGAGACAAAGAAGGAGAGGTGGAGAAAGACATAGATATAGGTGGAGGGGGGAGAGAGGGAAGTATATTCCTTTCACTAGCTACATTGTCTTTAGCATACATGGTGAGTTCTAATGCTATTTGACTGCTTGCACTAGATGCATTGATTTCAGTGTAGATGTTGATTTAGAATGATAGTTGATTTCTTGAACTAAAGGCATTAATTTCATTGTAGATGTTTATTTCTAATACCATTTGATTGCTTGCACTAGATGCATTGATTTAAGTGTAGATGTTTTATAATTCTATTTTATTGATTGCACTAGATGCATTGATTTTATTGTAGACATCAATTTATAATCCTATTTGATTGTTTGCAATAGATGCAATAATTTTAATTGATATGTTAAAATTATAATGCTATTTGATGTCTTGCGCTAGATGCCTTGATTTCAGTGTAAATGTTGATTTCTAATCCTATTTGATTGCTTGCACTAGATGCATTGATTTTATTGTAGATTGTTTCTAATTCTATTTTATTTCTTGCACTAGATGCAATGATTTTAATTTAGATGTTGAATTCTAATTATATTTGATTGCTTTCACTAGATGCATTGATTTCAGTGTAGATGTTAATTTTTTATTGTATTTGATTGCTTACACTATATGCATTGATTTCTGTGTAGATGTTGATTTCTAATCCTATTTGATTACATGCATTAGATGCATTGATCTTAGTGTAGATGTTTTTTCTAATTGTATTTGATTTCTTGCATTAGATGCATTGATTTCAATGTAGATATTTTTTCTAATCATATTTGATTACTTTCATTAGATCCATTGATTTCAATGTACATGTTGATTTCTGATTTGATATAACTGGATCTATGATGGTACATTAATCTTAAAGTGATTGGATTAATAGTGTTGTTGATTTTAGTTTAAACGCAAAACAATTATTGACAATGTGCATTGGTTTTTGTGTTATAGTAATTCAACCTATCAATATTGGAGAGCAAGAGAGAAAAGGTAAAATGTTTACTACAATAACTCGAGTTAAGTATTTGAATGGTTTACGATTTAAACTACACTTTTCTTATAATAGATATGAAAATATGGCAAAACTAACAAGGGTGACAATAGGAACAATAGAAGAAAATAGTTTGAGATTGATCACAATGAAGGCTATTTATAATTGAATACATTCTTATTATTCATATTGTTTGTCATACAACACTATTACATTATCTTTTTTTTTGCTTAAGCAAGAGTCATGCCTTCTTTTTCATTAAGTCAAACATAATTTACAATACTTACATAATTCCATCAATAGTAGGGTGTTCTAAAGTCTCTAAGCTCTCTAACCCCTAAGAGATCCCACCACTCACTTTCGAGTACCGAATAAAATAACTTCCGGGCCAGAACCTCGTGTTGGCCCGCTCACTAACTGCTATAGGAACCCTGCCTCCCAAAATTCTTGAATAAACCACTAGAGAAATTAAACACTTCAAAATGAAGCATAAAGTCAACCCTCTGACCCCACCATACCCTCACACATTCCTGGGCATTGATCGGACGAGAAATAATCGAACGGTGGAGCAGAATATCGCACGCTCGAAATTGATTGAAGTTTAATGTACGATGAGGGTAGTTTCCCGACCCTTCCCTCATCCATGTGTCAAGTGATGAAAGGTATCATTGCCCAAAAAATGAAATCGCCTTCGGCTTGAAAGCGGTGCGATCGCACCAAAACCGCCCGAGAGGTGGTTTAGCAACCCTGCCATGAGAGGAATGGGAAATGATGCCGCAAGAATGTTTAATGTTCTCAACCATTCTCCTGACAATGAAAACCTAGCACGCACCTTCAGGGATTTTCGGCGGATTAATGATCAAAGCTGTAGAGTCCTCCTCTGTCGTGTTGTCTTCCATTGATCTGTATGACCAGCCATGTGAAACCTGCAAAAATCTGATCATTGTGTCCTAGCTTCCTTAGTTCTGTTCTAATACACTCTTTTGTCCTCTTCTGCCTAGGTATGGAAAAGAGCTTTTAGTTTTCTTTGCGGCATTTCTCGCCATCTCATCAAATTCTTGCTGTTGTTACAGGTGACCCCTTGGTTGGCCAGGATGTCGGCCAATTTGTTGGCCATTCTACGCATATGGTTGAATCTAAGTATACGAAGTCCCTGAAGATGGATTTGAATTTTTTGGAGCACCCTTATTAACCGCCAATGTTTTGTTACTTTTTCCGGTCCTGTGCCATGACTAAGTTTCTTGGCTGCGTTGATGACTAACTCTGAATCAACTTTTATCATCACCTTGTGGCAGTTCCCCTATTTCAAAAAGTCTAAGCATTGCTCCAAATCCATTAGTTCCACCATGTTGTTGGTAGATTTACCTAAATGATAGTGGAAGAGGGAGATGATGTTTCCTGTTTCATCCCTTAAAGCTCCTCCAAAACTAGTGATTCCAAGGTTATTTTTTGAAGCTCCATCAATATTAAACTTTAAAAATCTCCATAAATCCTCAATCGGTTCCCTTAAGATTATTTTACTGTTTAAACCTTGAGGAGTAAGCCCCTACATGTCTAACTGTCTGAGTATTCTCAACTCTGTTTCTGACGGAGGATTTTTGCGGAGATCCCTAACTGTTGTGCCCACAGTCTCTTTTAGTTGTTTCAAGATCTTCTCCAACAGGAATAGAGAAGAGTTCTTTTCTTCTTTGAAAATTCTTTTATTTCTTTGTTTCCAACCATTCCATATTATGAAACTTGGCTGGAGAGCCCAGGCAGAGTTAAGAACCTCATGCTCCAAAAAATTATCCATCCAATTGTTTATGGTGTTTGTGATACTGTCTCTGACTCTATCGGATTGATTAAAGATGGAGGAAAAAAAATCCCATATCCTTGAGGTGAAAATGCAGCTATTGAGAAGATGTTCCATTGTATCCTCTTGTGCTTCACAGAGCTAGAAATGGGAGGGTCCCAACATACCTCTCTTTCTAATATTGTCCCAGGTTAAGATTTTCGTATGGTGAACCAGCCACATAAAGAGCTTGATTTTCATCCAGCCTATGTTCCTCCATAGCTTCTGCCAACATCTAAACGAAGCTTGTGATTCCAGCCCTAGGAGAATGCCTTTTGCTTCCTTAATATTAAAGCTTCCCTCTTTTTTGTTACCTCATCTTAGTTGATCCTGCCCTTTAGTGACTAAAATCATACTTTGATCCAACATCTTTTTTAGGGTCTCTGCTTTGCCATTGAGGGTTTTTTCCTGTCTACCATCTATTATTTTCCATGTTCTCCATTTTCTGGTATTGTGAGCATGTTGCCAAAATTCCTTTACCTTTACTAGTCCTTGGTTATCTGTTTCTTGCTTGAGTCCTGAAAAGTCCTTTGTCAAAAGTTTTGGTTCTTGCTGCCATTTGCCCTCCCAAAAAAGTGCTAGATCTCCATTTCTTATTTCCCAGAAGCTGTTATTTTGCACCACTCCTTTGTTCTCCAAGGCTTTGTTCCATATAGAGGAGCACTTCTTGTTTCCCGTCAATCTTATTAGCTCAAAGGAGTGCCAGGAGCTTGCATATTTTTCCTTCCAGATGCTTGCCCATTGAGCCTCGGGATCCTTGACCCACCGCTACCAAAGTTTGGCTCCCAGAGCCTTACTGAGGATCTTTGGATCATCCACTCCTAGGCCTCCTTGGTTCTTAGCGTTGCAGATCTTTTCCCAAGAAACTAAAGCCCATTTTTTCATAGTTTCCTGCCTTCCCCAAAGAAAATCTCTTTGGATATTTCTGAATTGTTGTAAGACTCCTTTTGGGGCAGGAAGAGCTGATAGCATAAAGACTAGGATAACTTGGAGCACTGCCTTTGCAAGAACTAGTCTACTAGCCAGATTTAAAGACCTGATTGTCCACTTTTTGACTTTGTCTTGCATCTTGCTGATTAACAGCTCCCAAGTGCTCTTATGAAAAGGTATAACCATTAGAGGAACTCCCAAATATTTCGAGGGGAGGGAATCTATTTGAAAACTTAGAATTCTGGAAACATTTCTCTGGATGCCAATGTGAGAGTTAAAGAAAAAAAACTTTGATTTGGAAAGATTGACCACCATACCTGATGCCATTGCAAAGTCGCTCATAATTTTTTTGTAAGCAAGTGCTTCCTTGACTATGGGAATTCCCTGTAACATTGTGTCATCTAAAAATTGTGGTGGGTCAGAGCCTGCCCATTCTCTGATAGTTGGAGTCCTTGAATTTTGCCTCTTTTTTTTAGCATGCTTAATGGACCGCCCCAGCGCTTCCATCATTAGGATGAAGAGAAAAGGCGAGAGCAAATCACCCTGCCTACGTCCTCTGGAAGGAAGAAAAGTATCTAAGAGAGAGCCATTAACTAAAATTGATAAGTTGACAGAATTCACTAGGGCCATCACCAATCTGATCCAATTGTGATCAAAACCAAACGCAGAAAGCACTTTCTTGATATATGTCCAATTTTCTTTATCATAAGCTTTGGCTATGTCCAATTGCATTATCATACCCGATTTTTTTTTCTAGTCAACGAGTGAACCACCTCATGAGCTTGAATGATGTTATCAAGAATTTATCTACCTTCCACATAGCCAGATTATTCACCTGAAATAATCGTAGATAGCAAGGGTTTGAGTTTTTTGGCCACTACCTTGGAAATAATCTTGTAAACAACATTGCATAAGGCGATGGTTCTATACTTCTCTGGCATTTGGGCATTATCATGTTTCAGAATAAGGGCGATGAAGGAAGTGTTGAGAGCTTTCAAAATAGTTTTGTTCAGCCTGGAATCTTCCACTACCCTTACAATATCTTTTTTGACAATGTTCCAGCAAAATTTGAAAAAATCCACATTGAATCCATCCGGACTAGGGGCTTTTCCATTTTGCATTTCCTTGAGTACATCGCTTACCTCCTTTTCAGTAATAGGTCTGTTGAGATTATCATTGTCCTCTCTGGTTACCAACTTAGGGATGTGATTGGTGAAGTATTTGATGAAAGGCTCCCTTGCTAAAATGTCTTCATGGGCTATACCACTGAAGTGTTTAACTAACATTGCTTCAATTTCCTCATGGAATTGCTGGATCTACCCGTCCTCATTCTTGATCGAAGAGATCCTGTTGTGAGTCCGATCAGTAATGGTAGATCTGTGGAAAACTTTGGTGTTGCGTTCTCCTTCCTTTAGCCATTGCACTCTTGATTTTTGTTTCTAGAAAATTTCCTCTTGTTTACAAAACTTTTCCCATTCTAGATGGTATTTTTCTGCCTCTTCATTTTTGTTCTTATCAAATCCTTTCTTGATCAGAGTTTGGTTGAGCTCCAAAATTTTATTTTCCATCGATTTCTTACTTGCAAAAATATTTCCGAAAATATCCTTGTTCCAAACTTTTAGCTTCATCTTGATGTGCTTTAATCTTTTGTGTAGCAGGAACATTGACGATCCCTGAATCTGCAGATCTTCTGCCCACCAGTTCTCAATGTTGTTGATAAAATCTGAATGTGATAACCATATGTTTTCAAATCTGAAAGGTCTATTTATTGGGGTGCATATGCTCTTGATCTCCATTAGCACTGGCTAGTGGTCCGAGCCACTAAAAGGGAGAATTCCTACAATTATTTCCTTGTCTAAAAGCATGAGATCCTCTGAGATCATGAATCTATCTAACTTGGAGGCTACCTGGGAATTCCCTCTTTTATTATTCCAAGTGTAGAGGCCATTGTTTGTCTTAATGTCAACTAGATTCATGTTTTCTAAAAAGTTTTGGAAGGCTGCGACATTCTTGTTTAGAGCTCTTGTACCCCCTTTTTTCTTCGAGAGAGATCTTATCATGTTAAAGTCTCCTCCTATAACCCAAGGTAACCTTGCATACTTGACCTGGAGATCTACCAATGAATCTAAGAACCTGATTTTGTCATCCAACCTTTTAGGGCCATAAACATTCGTGACTAGATAGGTGTTCATGTCACCTACACGCTATATGACCACTGATAAATAGTCCCTTGATGCCGCCACATCGATTATTCCAATCTTTAGGGGATTCCAAAGCGTGATGATACCTCCTGCTGAGTTTTCAACTTTAACTTCTAGAAAATCAAATTTGCTGAGCCATTTACTATGAATTTTGTTTAACTTTTGTATGGAGAATTTTGTTTCTTGGACAAAAATTATGTCCGGAGCTGCTTGTTTCATTCTATTATTCAGCATTCTTTGTTTTCTCCTACTTCCTAGACCTCTAATATTCCAAGTTGTGAACTTCATAATCAAAGATTGGTAAAAGAGTAACTGGTTAGATCTTTCAGCTTGCTTGAGTCTACCACAAGAATTCCACATTCCATCAGTAGCTCGTTCTGCTTTTTTCTGCCTCTTCTTCTTCCGAGATTTCTGAGTGCTAGCCCCGGAGTCGCTTTTACTACTTTCCCTCCTTCGTTACTCTATCTTTTAATGTTATTTACTTCCTTCAAACCCTTTGCCTGTGTTTTCCATAGGAATAGATGTTGTATTCTATTGATATTTTCTTGTGGTAGTGATTCTACCCCTCCCATAGTTCCCTGATTTAGGAATCCTTCTAGATCTAGGTTTTCTCTGTCAAGAATATCCTATAACTCATTGTCCTCCATTTCCATCTCACTCTTGTTCATTTCTTGATCCATTTCTAGTTCTGAATCACTCATCACGTTCCTTTTCTTCTTTTCATTTTCTTGTGTGAGATCATTATCTTCTTCCTCCTCCGTTTTCTCATAAGCCTCCTTCATTACTTGATCTTCTACCGTTGTTTCTTCATCCACTTCGAGACTTGGTATTGATCCTGATTGTCCTTTTGTCCTCCCGCTTGATGTGGCTTTGGCCCTTTCTTGCCACCTTTTCCTTTATGGACAACGCTGTGAAAGCTATCTGTATCTTTCATTGTGTTGTTTTTTTTTTGTTTTCTGCTTTACTGAGAGGGCAGTATCTCAGAAGGTGTCCATGTTCATGGAACCTACGACATCTGAATGGGATGTGTTCATAGTCTACTGTCTGCACCCATTCATCATCAAAAACCTCCAAGATGACTTCATCCGGAAGAGCTCCAGATAGATCCATCTCCACGCAGATGCTAGCAAAGGAGGTATATTTTCCCCTCCTTGTGGCTTCAGACGCTTTGATAAACCTCCCTAACTTATTGCCTATGGCAGTTAGCGATACTGGTTGCTAATAATCAAGAGGTAGAGAATAGAGTCTTACTCAAACCGAGACCGAGGTAAAAGTTTCCCTCTCCAGAACGAAGTTCATCTTCCATTGCCTCATATAGAGCCCTGCCGCAGCATAGAAGTAGGGCCCACCTTCAAACACTCTGTCTTTGTCCTCGATGATGGTGAACACCACAGTGAAGAAACCTTTGGACCCCAGATGAAGATCAATGATCCCTTTGGGCTTCCAGTGGTATCGGATCAAAGATTGTAATGCTTTTTAGTGGGACATAACCCCATAAATTTGCATATGATTGCGTATGTCTGCATGTGCTCCCTATATGCCTGCAGCTCTGGATTATTTAAAACTACTCTAGGCGTGATTTCAACCTTGGGCTTACATGGTCCCTTTTGATTTTTGTCTTTTGTTCCCTGTTTTTGGTCAGTTTTCTCCTTGTCTTTTGTGCCCTCATTCTCCTCATATTTGGAGCCTTCTGCTTCCTCTTCCCTATTTCTCCTTCCTTCCTCCGCTTTCCCTCTGCCTCTATCCAATAGTATCTTGCTCTTGTTGGCTACCACTTCCTTGTAGGAGGGAATGAAGCTCCCTCCTCTGCTCCCCTCCATGGTTAAACCTTCGACCGCAACCTGTAACCCTCCTGCACCTCAACTTTCTTCTCCCGCCTTCTCGTTTCGTGTAACCCCTTATTGTTATGTGGAAAAATCCTTTATCATTACAAAACTATTACATTATCACTTTCCATTCAAAATTTTTATTTCATCATTCTTCATGATTAAAGTTATTAACAATATCTATCATCTCAAGAGATTGAGGTAACTGAGTAAATTTAAAATTAAAACTAGCCTTTGTGATATATTTAGTAATACTTAGAGGGACACTATTAAGAATTAATTAGCTCTAAAAAAATGTGATGCCTAAAACTAAATGAAATAGATGTGCAATATCAATCCTCCTACAAGCTATTGACAAGATTGTCTTCCTTCTTCATCACCAACTAATTACTAATAGACAATTACATACACATATATAAATATAACACAAAAATTGTAACATTCATAAACATTACCATCCAAATCCAAGCACATAAACATACAAACACTCAAAGCATCCAAGCATAGACACACACAAACACTTAAAACATCCAAACACAGACATACAAACCATTCAAGGCAAGCAACATATACTAACTTAAAGAACATAATTATATGGTCATGTTAGACAAAGAAGACATAATGTAAATTTAAAAGTATGAATTTTATCTCAAACATATACATAATAATGAAAACCTAAAAATATAACATTGTTGCCCCGAGCTGGAACCAACCAAGATCCATCTAACTTCGTGTTGTAGAGGCTACAACCACCCTTCAAAAGTTTGGCTTGCACCCAATTTCAGAGCCTCCCTTGAGAGTTTCTCTTGATGGCTACACACTCAAGGTTCACTCTGCAAGCTCGTGTAAGTATTTGCATCCGCCTTGCTTTTGCATTTCATTCAAGTTATGCATGTTAGTGTCTAAGTCATGCTTTCCACCCTGTTCTGGTTATGATCAAAGTCCTCATATCATGTGTACTTGTTGTTCCCGCTATGAAAGCATATGTCGCACTCACACACGGAGTCACATTCATTGTCGCATAAGCGTTGTCACCGTCGATCAACGATCAATCACGAGTGTCACGGTTATCGCTTGCACCGTCGGTTAGTCATGTTGAACATGTGTGCCTGGATGGTTTGAGTCATCTCATCATTGAGTCATGTGAGTGTCTGTTTTCATGATCACTTATGCATCTTTCAATTGTTCACACTCTTAGTCATTTTTTGCTGAAGTTTTGACGATCAAACTCCCCTTTGACAGCCAGACCATAACCTCATTGTTGACTCAATTGACTTTCACCTAGAGCAACGCAGAAGCACTACGAAAACTTTTCCAAGTTTCGTTGGTCGCAAGTAATTCAATCATATCTCATTTTGGCCACCCGAACAGTCGGACCCAACAACCACCCCGAGGCTTACTCCTCTCCAAAATCGCGCAGAGGCTACTAACCTTGCCCGGTTGACTAACTAAGGAAATTGTGCAAACAAGCCAAACAGACAACAAGTGCCCATCCCTGTCTCCCTCAAAAAATTACACAGTTTTCCCTATCAATCATCCCGATAGTCGATTGGCTACTCATCCAAGAAATTGCACAGCTTTCACGAGCAGGCCTTCTACTACCCAGCAGCCTGCTCAGTTCAGAAATTGTGCAGAGATGATAATCAGGCTAGCATTCCAGCCTTAGTGCAGTCCCCCTCGCCAACAACTCCTAGAAGCAAACTGCCAGTTCCTCCCAGGAATTGTGCAGTTTCTACTTCCAGTGACCCAACAACCAACTGCAAGTTCTCTTTGGGAATTGTGTAGTTTTAGATGCCAGTGGCCCAACAGCCAACTACCAAATCCCTCTGGGAATTGTGTAGTTTCCATTACGAGGCTCCTGGGAAGTTCCTCCTAAAAATTGTTCAATCTCTGCTAGTGGACCCTCCTTACATCCCAACATATTCCTCCAGAAAATTGCACAAATTTGGCCTTTCAGCCCTTGCCACCCTCTCATTCTAGAACCTACATAGATCCTACCTACCTTGCCTTCCTAGAGCCTAGATTGTCCCTCCCCAAATTTGCATAATGTTTCCTTGCAGGTGAGCCAAACCTCGCAGATAGTCATTGTCAACTTGGATTTCCCATCTCCATCACTGATTGACTCTTGCGTAGTTTTCATCAATAGTGCCTGGAGCCATCATCCCGCTTCACAACCTTGTTGCCTCCCTCGGTCACCTAAACCTGAAATGATCATGTGTCATGGTAGAGTACGAGGTTTTGGATTTGATGCCATATCTTCATGCGTGACTACAGCTACAGGTAAAACAACAAACATAGCGCAACAACGAATGGGATGAATGAAGGGAGCACATGCATAAGGACAGGTTTACCAATGAATGAACAAATGATGCATGCAAAGAGATGTGTTGGCAAATGGATGATCATGCAAAGATGTGTTCACGGAAAAACGAAAGAGCAAACATGCAAGATGTGCTCATGGATGGACAAACGGACAAACATGCACCTTGCACAAACAGAGAAGCCTGCTAAGCCTTCCAATATGCAAGAAAGGAACAACATGCCAAAGCTTCATTAAGTGAACAAAAGGGCATCGAAGACTCCACACACTTTTCCATGCAGAGGTAAAGCTATGATACACCATGAAGGCATCCATCACCCAGCAACATTGTAGCTCAACATGCACTCTAACAGCAGCATGAATGTACCAGCACCGTCATGTCGAGTCATGTCATGAGTCATGTGACATAGACATCTACTATGGATTATGTTGTCAATCAATGTAATGTAACGTGGAAGTCCAAGAGACCCACTTGTTGTACAAAGAGTCATGTAAAGTCAAAAAGTCGTGGAAGTTAAATAGTCATGAGGGTAGTCAAATAACCACAAGGGTCAGTTTCAACCTTGGGTATAAACACCCTCTCATTTGTACATGCAAAAGACTTTTCACCTCAGCTCCTCCCACATAGCAAAGAGAGTATGTAATCTTTTCTTTGAGGAGTAAGTAGTGGTTCCAATGCCCCACACTGTAGGTTAGTGATGTATGGTGTAATGATGTGTCTTGGAACTTTCGCTTAATTCAGAAGCCTTCTAACATCCCAACACATTTTCACAGATGTAATTTAGTTGTTGTAAGACTAATCTTTAACACTTTTGATGCATGTTGCTTTAACCTGTGTTCTACATCTGAACTATTTCACTTGTTGTAATACATAATCTATTAATGTAAATGTATTGTATATGTTTTTAACATTGTCTCGCCAGTGTAGACTACTCTCCCAGACACCAGATAGACCTTTCAGCTAAAACTTGCTGTAACAACCGTTGCACTTGTTCAAACTCATTTGTTGAGTGTTTTACGTGTTATCTTACCTTGTGTGTTGTGACTGCCACATCCATGTGGACTACTCCTCCGGAAGTTGTGCACGTCCTGTTGTGTTGTGTATTCCTATCCGAGTTTGGACTTCATCCCAACCAACTTGGGACTCACTCCCACCCTCTCCCTCTATAGTGATAGAACCATTGACACAAGTGACACTTACACTCACTAGGCACGCGAACCTCACTTCTCCAAGAAAAATTAGACCACTCTCCTATGCTGACAAGAAAGATTTGAGGAAAATCCTTAAGACAATGGAAACTGGGCCATCATATTGGATGGAACTCCCACACCAAATAGTGTGAGATCTAATTGGGACTTCATACTGAGGTGATCCCCTGAATGTTGGTGGGTCCAACACCGTCATCGTTTTTGGCATTAGAAGGAGGGTAGCCAGTTGTATATGGTTGAAATTCCCCTAACACTCATTCATCAATCATCTGGTCAAGGGAGTAACTTGCACTCCCTCTCACCTACACGCGACTCTGCAATTGGTTACTCCTCACCTCCCAGAATTGAACATGATATTCGATATCAACACCTTCGCTCTATCCATCCCATCACTTGCTAGTTCGTGAAAGCAGTCGGACTAATTCCAGGCATAAAACATCTTCCATACACATCAAAGAAGTCAAAATCCACTCCCACCAGAGTTGTTGTATCATCGGTGGAAGAAGCAGTCCTTACCACACTTGAAGGTCTAGTAGAATCCATTGAATATGGAGAGGAACCTCTTATCTTCTGGTGAGGAGAACAACACACTCTTGTGATCTTGGCATTAGACTCTAGTATAGGAGGTGGGGGGGAAGGCAGTAGAGGAGGTGGAGGTAGAGACGAACCAACCGGATGAGAGCCAGAACCATCAGACTCCGAAGGAGAGGAAGAGGATGAATAAGAAGAAGAGATGGCTGACCCAAATATTGAATGGAAGACTCATGGACCATTATCTCTCTCAGTTGTTCTACACAAGATTCCGAAGCGCGCAGAGAGAATGAACATCAAGTTCAACCCTGACAGCATGGTGAAGGCAGAAGACAACTTAGACAACTTCTGCCTACAGCTATAGACCCTTGAGGTATGTTATGATGAAGTAGCATGTAGATTGTTCCCATGTACCTTGGATGGTCGCGCGGTTGCTTGGTATCACAACCTTCCACCCAACTCGATACAAAACTGGGGTGCTTTAAAATGTATGTTCCTTGAAAATTTTGTTGATGACAAGACCCCAACCATGCTACTCAAATAATTGGGAAGCCTTAAGATGGAGGGAAAAGAGAAAGTGAAATACTTCAATCAGAGGTTTACACGTATTTTGAACAAGTTTGCAGTGGACACTAAACCTCATGACTCCATCACTATTGACTATTACATGTCGGCACTGCCAACGAGCATCACCTAGTTCATTAAGTGAGCTGTGAAACCAACACTCCTGTAAAGTTGCAAAGAGGCTATTGCTATTGAGAAATACTTGCACCCAATCAGAGTCATAAAGGATGACAAATCAACAAAGGACTCCAAGGATGCGAGCTGGAATCCCCAAGCAATGGCGAGCAAGGGTAGAGATAAGGAAGCAATCGATATTGATATGCTGACTCGCCTTGTCAAGAATGTGACCATAGAAGTGTCAGGGCTCAAGCAATGAAAATGGACACATTTGCAAGAAGTCATCTGCCTAGATAGAGATAGGAAAATAGTTCATCAACTAGCTCACCAAGCAACAACCAGTTCACTTCAAAAATTGCAGAGAAGCCTATGTTCCAATTTGAATAGTGCGCAAATCCTAAGTTATGTTCCTTCCACAAAGAACATCACCCCAAGAACTCTTGCTCAGAATGGAAGTGAATCGTTAGCTCTATCTGCAGTCATACACTTGATGCAGAAAGCAATATGCTGGAGCAGCTGGAAGACACTAACGATTACCAAGAGGCTACACCTGATGAAACATCAAGTGTTGGGCATGTAGTGGAGGCATATCAGTGCTCGCAAGTAATGTCAAAGATGAACACCGAGAAGCAGCCCCAAAAGAGAAATGATTGTTACAATATTAGGAGTAAAGGGTCTCCCCCTACACTTGGGGAAATGCAAGAGAAGGTGAGACTGTTGATAAAAAAAGGCAATCCACTGGACGTCCCAAGGCAGAAAAAAAAAGCAAGAATGGGAACACAGTGGCAGATAAGACTACATCTATGAGCAGTAAATTGCAAAACACCGCGATGAACAACATGAACATCCATTCCACCCCGGACTCCTCGGTAAGT
>APFE030453174.1:0-48269 GCA_000404065.3 Pinus taeda | reverse complement strand
ATATGTAGGAGGGTTTGGGTATTTTTATAAGGTAGGGTTTTGGGGTGTTATGTTGACAAATAAGAGGAGGGGATAGGGCATAGGGTTTGGTAATATTTTAGGGTAGGGAAAATGGGGAAAAATGGGATAGGGGGAAGGGAACAATGGGAAGAAAGGGAAAAATAAGAGGTGAAAGAGGAGCCTTGGCATCAATACCACAAGTTTGCAACCCTAGCAACAATGTCTTTGATGTTTTCTAGTGGTTGGTTTTTTGAGGTTTTGTTGCAACTATAAATAGCCATGAGCCACCATAACATTCACAAAAATACATGAGCCATCAAGATTTAGAGCCTACCTGTCGATTTGAGGGGTTTCAAAGGCGACTTGAGGCAATTTGGCATGATTTCGGGCCTTTGTGGGTGTGCGCTGCGCAACAAAACCAGTGCGCCATGCTCTGTATATGCGCCACGCCCATGTTAAATTAACAATGTGGGGTAGCGTTGTGTGTGCCACGCTCTCTATGCGCGCCGCGCGCTTCTGTGTGTGCGCCGCACTCTAGAAAACGCTTCCAATCTCACTCCAAACACGCACTTTTCTCTCCCAATGACTTTGCATTGTTTCTCTATGACCTTGAGTTGCACAATGAATTTGTTTGCTTGTGAAAATCCTTTATAACGACATTGGGAGTCATGGGTTAAATTTTTGCTTCTCCAAAAACCCACTTTGCTAATGTTTCATTTTGGCTTTTTTCACTGAGTTAATGCAACACTGAATTTCACTTTTCCCTTTGCATTTTTAGCTAGAATGATGAAATTTTTGGCACTTTTTGCAGGGGTTGCATGACAGGGAATTTGGCCACGGAAACCATGACTGCACCTGAAGAAATCAACTGGAGAATGTTTTGAAATTTTATCACAAATGACACACTGTTTGACTTTTCTTCAAAACAGAGTTTTGAAGAACAGTCGTAATCTGTCAACATGACGATGAAAATCTCTGAATCATAACTTTGTAAGGGCCTTCCTCTGGCCTGCATGGATTTATTGGACATGTTTGAAGACCAATTTATCTGATCCCTAGACCTAATTACTGAAAATGACTCTCGTCCATTAAAAGATCGAACATTGACTGTCATGGACTTTAGTGAACCTTGACAAAAGACCTAAGCCAGCATGTGCCAGACATGAGGGGGACTGACTAACAAGACCTTTTCTGTCAGATTATGGCATGCCCCTAGCAGAATGCAGTTGAGTGAATGGAGCGGGACTCTTAAAAATGAAATGCATAAAGAGTTTTGATCTTTGACGGAGGACTGACAAGACCGACTCTAACATTGGCTCCAATGCGGGATGGTAGCTCCTTGGAGGTGCCAAGAAAAATAGATCTCTGGAAGAGCTAGACAGTGCCTTCATCCATTGGGCTGTGGGGTCATTATTTTGACAAACAACACAAGAATTTGACTCATTTATGAAACTAAAATAACCAAAAACTGACTCAAATTTAATATTGAAATGACTTGAAGACTGGTTTGACAAACTCTAACCAAACTGAAATAAAATGGTATTTACAGTGACAGTGGAAGTAGCGTTAATAACTTAGAAATGGTACCGCTTGAGCAGCTAACCATTGATCATCCCTCCTGGACAATCTTCCCCGTTCATTTCCTTTAGAAGAAAAGCATTCTGACCTCGATATGCTGCAATCTTGAAAGGACCTTTCTAGAGGTTCTCGAACTTACCGTGCTTACCTTTTTCCTCATTCCTTACATCCCACTTTAGCACCACATCATCCAACTGAAATTTGTCCGCCTTTGCTTTTCTGTCATAAATTTTCTTAATCTTTTCTTGTAACTTGGATGTGTTCTGGAAGACTTCTTCTCTGGTCTGCTGCAAGTGGACCATTTGATTCAACCTCCTCTACATAGGATCATCTTCACTGCCGGCCTCCTGAAGAAGTTTGACTACCGGGGCAGTGAGAGAGGTAGGAAACACTGTATCAACTCCATAAACAAGCTCAAAAGGTGATGTACCTATGAATTTCTTCTAACTGACCTGATTTGCCCAATGTGCATTGACCAACCTCTTATGCCAGCTCTTATTGTTTATTTCCGGTAGCTTTTTGATGATGTTGACCAATGATTTATTTGAAGACTCCGCCAATCCATTTCCTTGTGGATGATAGGCAGTTGAGTGACCCAAAGTGATGTGATATTTATGACAAAACTCTACCATCCTTTATGATTTGAAAGCTGCTGCGTTATCAGTGATTAACTTATTCGGGAAACCAAAGCGAGACAAGATGTTATTTTCAAGGAATGAAATGATTACCGCATCTGTAGCTTGTCTGGTGGGAATTACCTCGATCCATTTCGTGAAATAATCTGTTGCTGTGAGGATCCATCTGTGCTGACCGGAAGAAGCGGGACGAATTTCAGCAATGAAATCCAACCCCCATTGCTGGAAAGGGGCACTCACCTCAATAGGCTTAAGTGGTAAAGGCTGTAACTTCTGCCTTCCTTCGAAAATCTAACACTTATGACAGCTCTTGACCATCTTATATACATCAGCAAACAATGTCGGCTAATAGTATCCCGCTCTCAGAATTTTATTTGTTGTTGATTTCCAAAAAAGGTGACCACCATATTCTCCTCCGTGGAAATCCTCCATGACCTTCTTTGCTTCTTTTTCCACCAAACAGTTTAACAGAACGCCACCGAGATCTTTCCAATATAATGCAGAATTTAGAATGCAAAAACTTGGCAGCCTTCAACTTGAGTGTTCTCGCTTTGTTTCTAGTCATGACGGGTGGTGGTGATAAATGTTTAAGCACATATATGATATCTGAATACCACGGAGAAAGAGAAAACATTTCAGATACCTGAATTGACAATCCTTCCTCATTCTCATCGGACATAGTAGCGATCTGATTTATGCCCAAGGCGTGCAAGTTTGATTCGGCCATTAACTTTTCCAATCCCTGTCCTTTAACAAGCTTTGTGGGCTTTATTTCCACATCATATTACAGCAAGGCTGCAATCCACTTGCCTCGTCTTCCTTCCGGATCGGTCTGCACTGAAACATCTTTGACAGCAGCGTTAGGAACATAGGCCAAAATATGAGAATGTAGAATATATACCCGAAAATCTTTTAATTCTTTCACAAGCACAAGGGCTTGCTTCTCAATGATGTTGTATTTTAAGGCCGCATCTCTTATAGCTCTGCTGAAGAATGCAATGGGTCTTTCGTGATCATCTCTTTTCTGCAATAACGCCGCTGCCATAGTATGCTCCGAAGCAAATGAAAATAATATGAAATCCTGAGTGTAGTCCGGGCTGACTAGAACTAGAGCTGAAGAAAGAGCCAATTTGACTAAATTGAAAGATTTTACAGCCTCCTCCGTCCATTTCACTTGGTTGTCCTTCTTAAGCATGTTTGTAATCTCTCTTAGGTGCTCAGCAAGATTAGGTACAAATCGGCGTAGGAAATTCATTTTACCATTGAAAGATTGAATCTCTTTCTTATTTCGAGGCAGTTCGATTTGTTGAATTGCTTGTACACATGCTGGGTCAATACGAATGCCATCTTTTGAGATAATGTGCCCAAGTAGTTTGCCTTCCTCCATGGAAAACAAGCTCTTTTTTGGATTCAGTGATAGGCCATATTTTCTGCACTTTTGAAAGATAGTTTTTAGATGGTACATGTGTTCTTCATCAGATTTGGAAAACATGGTCAAATCATCCAGGTATACAACCAAAAAGACATCCTTCTCATTTGCGAAAGCCAAGTCCATTGCACGCTGAAATGTGGCACCCGCATTCTTCAAACCGAAAGGCATTTTAGCGTAATGAAAAGTTCCCCATGGAGTGGTGAACGCTGTCTTGTCTCGGTCATCTTCATGGACAGAAAGTTGGTTATATCCGGAATAACCATCAAGCAGTGACATACGAGATGCTCCCACTACTCGCTGAAGTATATGGTCCATTTTGGGCAGTGGATAGTTGTCTTTCAACGAAACTTTATTGAGATTTCTAAAATCAATGCATAAGCAAATCTCACCTGTCTTCTTTCATATGGGCACCAAATTAGAGATCCAATCTAAAAATCTGATGGGAACAATGATCCCTGATTTGTACAACCTGTTGATCTCCTTTTCAATTGATGGCAGCAGCTTTGGATTAAGCCTTCTCAACTTTTGTCTGAATGGTTTCTTATTGGGCTTGATGGGTATAGTGTGCTGAATTATATTGGTATCGTATGTCTTTAAGTCAGAATAGTCCCAAGCAAACACATCTACAAATGAAGACATCAAACTGATATATTTGTCCTTTATTTTTGGTGGCAATGCTTTAGATAGTTTTACCAATTTAGGATTAGCAACTTTTCCGACATTGACCTCTTCCACACCCTTCTCTGTTGGCTGCAATGTTGGTTTGCAGGCTACATCATCTTGATCGAAGAGTTCTTCTAAAGGTATCAAGCCTTTAGGAATAACGTTATTCTTTAGCTGCAACATGTCCATTTGATTGATCTGCACATCATATGTACCATTACCTTTACCATCGTCATTTTCTACATCAGTTGAGGTTTCTTTGAACTTGCCTTTGTTTTGCAGAAAATCATCAATCTCCTCATCATCTTGGAAAACTTGCCAATATCTCTGATTGTCTGGAACGGTTGGACGATGCTTGACATGAATTTCGAATTTATTGTTGGAGTTCATTGGGATCTTCAAACTACTTGCTGCCTTAGCCAGAGAATCAACAATACTATTTGGTATGTGAGGCACACATGTCAAGGTATATTCTGAAAATAAATTTAGGTTGTCTAGAACTGCATTACAGTAAGCCCGCATCCTAGGATGCTTTGCTTGATATTCGCCTCTGACCTGATTAATCACCAATTCAGAGTCGCCATTTACTTAAATCCTCTTAGCATTCAGCTTTCTTAGAATCTTTAGGCCAGCAATCAGAGCTTCATACTCAGCTTCATTGTTTGAACAATCAAAAGCCAACTTGTAAGAGCATACCTGCACGTTACTAGGCACCTTGTTCGGGGCGGAGAAAGGACTGTGTACCCAAATTCCAATTCCAGCGCCATCATTTCCCATTGCTCCATCGGAATCCATGGTCCACAAACCTTCTTCGTCCTCTTGCAAGTGTTGAAAATCTGTTTGCTGTGCTTGGTCTGCTTGCTGTCCATTACTTTAAGATGATTGCTCAACAATGTTCTGCTGTTCTTGTTCTTCTTTCTTTAGAATTCCTCTGAAATTTTCTGTTATTTCCGAAATATCATCTGCTTCTACTAACTGACTATCGATATCATTGAAACTATCAGAATATAAAACAAAAGACTCTAAATTTGTATGTACATAATTAATCGGATGATTTATTGGTTTCTCCTTGCTTGTAATCATGTATTTCATTTTTTGCTCCCGATACAATTTCCTCATTTTTCCAAACACTGGAATCATTGCATAGGAGAAATCTAGCTGTAGTGTCCCTTTCAATTTCGCTACCCAAGACTTGGAAAGAAGCATGCCAAACCTGGGAGGAATATCTGCTACAACAACATCCATCAAAACATTCTTCATTGGGAGTTTATCCAGACTCACAACCAAGTATTTGATGAGCCTGATACATCTTACTCTGCTGGAATCAAACGAATAGAGATCATGGTATTGCCGGGTGATGTCCCGACCCAACTTATCCATAATAGCCTTGGGCATGAGATTGTGAGAAGCTTCAGAATCGAACATGGCATTATGTAACACAAAATCATGCAATATTAAACTGATATAAAATGGTGGCACATCACTATCAGGAGACTCACCATTCGATGCTGGCCCAAAGATCATTTTAGGTTGATCATCTTCAACATTCACCATGTCAGACATTGGGTCGAAATTCAAAATTTTAGATACTTGTTGTCTATAACTAATGTTCCTCATTATTTCAGTCAAGGGAATGGATACTTTCAATTTAGAAATCTCATTCTCTAAATTAAAAGCGGGAGCCTTTTCTACCTCTTTGTTTGGGATTTCTTTCCTTTCCTTTTCTTTCGATGCAATTTGCTGATGTGATTGTTCTACAGATGGTGATTTGCTGCTATCCGGATCAACCACCTCCTTTCCTTTCCTTTGTGCAACTGATGAATCATTCTTTGATGCCTCAATATCCTTCCTTTTCTGAATTGGTTTGACCGGCACATATCTATTTCTAATTGAATATCGCTGTTGCTGGGTGGACAAAGCATTCATATAGCCTCTTTGGTACTCATATGATTCTTCCTCCAAAACAGTGTCATTTGCTAGAATGAAATCTGCATCTTTGTGTACAACCGAACTTTCTGCATACTCCTCATCCTCAGTGATATAAATAGGCAAATCATTAGGAGTAACGAGGTGGTATTCTTCACCTATTATATTCCCATCCTCATCTGACTCCGGTCCATGCACAAAATTTTGCTGCAAAGGTGGCTCTACTGGCTGCTGTGCTGTCTGCTCTTGGGCTCGCTAATCTCTCTGCTTTATTCTATATTGTGGCTGTTGCTGGCCACAAAAATTAGGATTTCTAATTTGCGGCTCAGGTTTGTCAAGTTTCACCCTCTCAAGCATCTGCTCCACCTTCCGGAGTAATTGATCTACCGAGGAAGATTCTTCTTTTACGGTGACCTTCTTCTCTACCTTTGCTCTAGCCCTCTTGGTCAGCAGATTTGCTTCAACGCTGACCGCTATCCTCTACATGTCTTCCATTGTGGTCGGTTCTCTCTCTCTTAATTGATAAGCCATGTCAGCATCAAAACCATCTGGGAAATTCACCATGGCTAGCCCAACAGGTGGCCTGGGATGATCGGGAATTTCATTATACATGGAATTGAATCTAATGCAGTAGTCTTGGACCGACTCACCGACGTTTCGTTTTATTTGCTCATATTCAACCAGAATTTGAAGAGGATTCTTTTTCACTTCCCAGCGGTTTAAAAATTGTCTTTGTAGGTTGGCCAAGGTAGCGATACATGCAGCCGGCAAACCTCTGAACCATTTCCTCACTTCGCTTGCAAATGTTTGTACAAAGAGTCTCATTGCCACATTCTTTGCATCGATCTCATGAAGTTCATAGAAATTTGCCATTCTGTCCACATGTTGCTGAGCAGTAATTCTATTAGGAGTGCAATAAAAAAACAGGAATTTTCTTTGATAATTTGCGGGCATATCATCTAAAACTTGAGGCAGAACCAAGGGTGCAAAACGAGCAGCCATCACTCTTGGTGGATTTGGCCTTGGAGGTGTTGGAGGAGTGTGCACAGTTTGTAGGGGGCTAGCAATTAGAGTTTGTAGCTGTGCTACAATGTAATTATCAATTGACCGGTTAGCCCTTTCCATCTCCAAATCTACAAGAAACTGTGGATTGTGAACAGTAGAGTCAACCGCCCTTTCGGATTTGGTTTCGAACAATGATATTTCAAATTGCTCATCAAAATATAGATCCTCAAGATACTCAAAAATGTCAAGGCATGAATGGGATTTGAACACGGGAGATATAGAGCTCTCTTGACGATGAATTCTTGGGATCAAATTGGGATTTTCGTAGATGTGCAGAGGATCTGGATCAGGATTAGATCTGGTATATCTTCTAGAAGCCAACGTGCTATTAAGAAAAATCAAAGGACACAACCAACTCACTCAGTCTATCAAATCCTAAACTTATCATCCGGAAGCTTAGAATTATGAAGAAGTAAGGGGAGTAATTTCATCCCCAGCGAAGTCGCCACTATGTTACCACCTAAATCCCTTAGGCTGAAAGAAGGCAAATTTTAGGGTAACCACAAACCACGCTCAGTCTGGTAGCTAGCCCTACCAGAGCAGGAGAGGGATTTCTCCGTGTCACGCTCAGTGAATAGATAAACGAAATGGCCTGAGATGACTTACAGTGAAATATTGATTTTAGGTTAGTAAACAAATATGGATACAAGAAACAAATCTTTTATGAATGACTGGGTTTTTGGGATGTATGGGACCAAACGAACAACAATGAGCAGAGAATTTAACGCAAAGGCACATATTACTTCGTGAGGCAAGACAGGCGGAAAGTCTAGCAATTAAATTTGAAGGGTGAAAAGGGCATAAACACATGAATCCTTTTCAACAGAAGAAGGACACATATGTGAAACTTTCCCATAGGTAGAGAAATAAATATGAATTCTACCTTATCTTACTTAGAAAATTTCACTCGAAATGAAGATGAAATGAACGGTGAAACATAACGAAATACATATGAAACATAAAGAGACACATTTGCTACACTCACAACCACATGAATCTCATGAAACAGGGCCGCTGCCTTTCATTAATCCTCTGTCAAAATATACAATGAAGAACTGAGTTTCTCACCCACAGTCTCCTAGAAATTACAACCAACCAATCCTTTTCAAAATGGTTTGCATACAATAAATAGACTATGCCATGAGGAAATAGAATGACCAAGAGTTGGGGAGTTTTTCAAATCATTACAAAGTGGAAGTGGAAAGCCAAGCATTAGTTACAGGTGCAATGTTACAAAAATGACAAATGGCTTGGGTGACTACTCGCCTTCCTTTGCCACTTGGATAGAAGCCATAATATAGTGAAAATACTTTAAATTTTGACTTAGGTGCCGAAAAAAGTGAAGTGTGGATGAGTGGGCCCACTTGGATAAAGTCGCGAATCGAAATGTCACGAAGCGGAAGTGATTTGGCCGTTTTGTCTATATGTGCCGTGCCACTTTGGAGGTTGTTTTAGGGTGCCTGCAGGAGTCCAAATTGTGCCCAAGTGTGCTTGTTGGAAACCCTGGCCTGTCTACTTTCCAACCCAAGTGGCATTTCTAAATTTGGTGCTCATTTTCCCCTCCAAAACTTCATTCTCCCAAGACTTCTTCCTGTGTGTCAAAATAGGGGCAAAGAGGTCATTTTTTGAGTGTTTTTGACCTCCTGGGGACTCAAATCATGCCCAAATTTCTTGTCCAAGCACCATCAGGCATGATTTTTCATGCTGAATTAAAAAATGCCATGTGACTAAAATTGTCTCAAATTTCTTGAAATTTGGGCTGGAGATCCTCTATAAGGTGCTATGCTGGGCCACAGAGGCTTCAACCAAGATTCGAAGCCGATCTTGCTCTTTTTGCCTGTTTTTCCTCTTTGTCACTTTGCTCAATTTTTCCTTAAAACTCCTTATCTAAGCCTTTAAACTCATGTTCCATGCCCTGTAGTGATAGACCATCCACCTCAGTATGATTTTGTCCCTATCGACCTTCTCTAGCAGTCTCTCAAGGTGGATGTTGATGCGCTCAAGCCAAGAGTCTCGGTCATTGTTAATCTCTTGCTCTAATGGAGTGAGCTCAATCCTCCTATGTTGGGTAGCTTGGTGATTCTCACAGATGCTTTGTAGCTCCATGATCTCATGCTGGTCCTCAAGTTGTTTGTTCCTCTGCTCCAAATACCTGATAATCCATTTGGCCCTCTCCAAATTGAGTGACAAGTCTTGGATCTCCGTTTTCTGCTCCTGGATGGTCCTCCTAGGTTTGGCACTCTCCTCATCTGCATCATCATCATGAATGAGGATGACATCAGCCTCTTGTTCACCTGATGGCCCCTCGTCATTCATGGGCCTCTTTCCCTTGTCCTGTACCTATGTTGCCGATGTTGGAAGCGAGGCCCCTTCCACCCCGGGTGGAGATAACACTCGCTTTGCTGCTGCAAACAAATGCCTACTGCCTCTCTGATATGTGATGAATACTGGCATATTGGTGGTCTCATGGCGCTCATACTGATGAGAAGGACCACCTACCTCATGCTCAACCTCCGATAATACCTGTGAAGTGTTGAAGAGGTCATGGGAGATGAAGTCATCCCAAGTAATGCCCTGCAATCCCAACTGATGATCCACCAAAATCCGGATAAGAGCAAAGTGATAAACACTGTTAAGTTGCTACTGAGGGGTCTTGTGGCTGCATGAAGGTGTTCATCCTCCTCTATGTTCCCGCAAATGAAAAATGGGAGGTTCATCATCCTGTACCCTGGTAAAGTGCATGAGCAACCTGATGTGATAGGCATATAGACGAGAGAACCTCCCCTCACAGCTGAAGTACTTCATGATCAACTTCATGAGTGGAGCATATTCATCTTTCAAATATCTGAATGGAAAGACTCTTGTGAGATGCCTCAAGAAATTGGACTTAATGTAAGGCTCATAATGTTGCCTATCCACCTTCTGTTTCTTGTGCCACTGTTCTCCAATCATTCGGTATACCGGTTGCTAATGAAGATAGTTTCGGGTGTCAATGTGAAGGTGACCCCGGCCAAGATAGAGTGACCTCCATGTAGGTGAAGCACAAAAATACAGGCCAACTCATGATGAACTCTAAAATTAGCCACCCTTTGACAAAATTCAAAACATGATAGATGCTGGAAACATGACATAGCAAGAGGGCAGGACTGCAATTCTATGAGGATAGTTGGCTCATCCCTAACATGTTTGCCACTTTTTTGATGTCTCCGGGGAGCCTGTTCTTCTAAGGATGAATCACTTTGTGTTTCCATCTCATACTCCGATGAATGCTCAGATGCCATGACTATTGTGTGTATTGTACTTGGGCTGCCCTTTGATGATGGTATGAAACTAGGTGTTGTTGTGATATCTACCTCCAAGGGGAACAATGAAAAAAAAGGAGTGTTAGGAGGGGAATAATATGATGGGAATAGGGGTTATGGGGGGAGATTTTGTTCAGGGCTATGTAGGAGGGTTTGGGTATTTTTATAAGGTAGGGTTTTGGGGTGTTATGTTGACAAATAAGAGGAGGGGATACGACATAGGGTTTGGTAATATTTTAGGGTAGGGAAAATGGGGAAAAATGGGATAGGGGGAAGGGAACAATGGGAAGAAGGGGAAAAATGAGAGGTGAAAGAGGAGCCTTGGCATCAATACCACAAGTTTGCAAACCTAGCAACAATGGCTTTGATGTTTTCTAGTGGTTGGTTTTATGAGTTTTTGTTGCAACTATAAATAGCCATGAACCACCATAACATTCACAAAACTACATAAGCCATCAAGATTTAGAGCCTACCTGTTGATTTGAGGGGTTTCAAAGGCGACTTGAGGCAATTTGGCACGATTTCGGGCCCTCGTGGGTGTGCACTGCGAACAAACCCAGTGCACCGCGCTCTTTATATGCGCCGCGCCCGTGTTAAATTAACACTGTGGGGTAGCACTGTGTGCGCCGCGCTCTCTATGTGCGCCGCACCCCTTTGTGTGTGCGCCGCGCTCTGGAAAACGCCTCCAATCTCACTCCAAACATGCACTTTGCTCTCCCAATGACTTTGCAATGTTTCTCTATGACCTTGCGTTGCACAATGACTTTGTTTGCTTGTGAAAATCCTTTATAAAGACATTGGGAGTCATGGGTTAAATTTTTGCTTCTCCAAAAGCCCACTTTGCTAATGTTTCATTTTGGCTTTTTTCACTGAGTTAATGCAACACTGAATTTCACTTTTCCCTTTGCATTTTTAGCTAGAATGATGAAATTTTCGGCACTTTTTGCAGGGGTTGCATGACAGGGCATTTGGGCACGGAAACCATGACTGCACCTGAAGAAATCAACTGGAGACTTTTTTGAAATTTTATCACAAATGACACACTGTTTGACTTTTCTTCAAAACATAGTTTTGAAGAACAATCGTAATCTGTCAACATGACGATGAAAATCTCTGAATCATAACTTTGTAACGGCCTCCCTTTGGCCTGCATGGCTTTGTTGGAAATGTTTGAAGACCAATTTATCTGATCCCTAGACCTAATGATTGAAAATGACTCTCGTCCATTAAAACATCAAACATTGACTGTCATGGACTTTAGTGAACCTTGACAAAAGACTTAAGCCAGCAGGTGCCAGACATGAGGGGGACTAACTAACAAGACCTTTTCCGTCAAATTATGGCATGCCCCTAGCGGAATGCAACTGAGTGAATGGAGCGGGACTCCTAAAAATGAAATGCATAAAGAGTTTTGATCTCTGACGGAGGACTGACAAGATCGACTCTAACAGCTCGAGCTGAACCAAGGATGAACATTAGCACTTGATGAAGGATAAGATCTAATGATGTATCAAGATCTTAAGGCTTGATGTAAATTATCTTTATATGGTTTGATCATTTATCTGAATAACTATCGCATGTTGTAGTCTGTAAATGTGATGATCTGGGTATGACTAAAGTCTGGAATTGTTGTAATATTTAAATCATCATTTACAAATCTGTACACAGGTTCACTTTAGAAAAGGCGCGTATACATGCTAGTTCTGCATATCAAAACAACGTATACATCATTTGCAGATCTGTACGTAGGTTCGCCTTGAGGAAAGCATGTATGCACGCAGGTTCAACACATGGAAGTAGCGTATACCTTATAAAATATGTTTTAGTTGCTTTTGTTTGCCAGTGCAGTGTTCTGGGTTATTTCTTGGGTTCTGGTTACTGTATTCTGGTGAAAACATTCTAAATGATCAGATTGATAGAATTATTTATTGATTCAGCTGTGGTTGGTTCAAAAGGAGATTGGTTGACGCAGATATATTTGATGGTTGAATGATTTGTTGATGGATTCAGTCTGAAAATTTATGAAACGTGGTCCCTAGAAGAAAATACAAGGTTGTGGCCTTCTGTAGGCCGTGACCTACGTACTAGTAAACATATAAGCTAGTGCAAGAGCTAGGGGGTGGTAGCTCCCTTCTAGTAGAAGCTGGAGAACAAGAGAAGGTTGTAGCCTTCCGTAGGTAGAAGCCTGCGTACTGGTATAAGAATGCACCAGTACAAAAAGCGTAAACATAATTTTCTTATTAATAGAAGACAAAGATGATTGCAGCAGGTGGTTTTCCACATTGGGTTTCCACCTTATATCTTGGTGTTCATGTGTGTTGCTTATGTGTGATGCTTTAATCTGTTTTTAATGCACTGTCTAATGAATTCCTGATATACTGTTTAAAGTTTAATACATGATAATTTGGGTAAATCAAAAGATATCTGCATATATGCTGGGTGCATTAAGTACAGTCGCGTATACATTCTAGTTCACTGAGATGAAATAGCGTATACAAATCAGTTTTGAAAATTAAATTATTGATCTGATAATACTGATTCACCCCCCCCTTTCAGTATTATTTCCAACAATTGGTATAAGAGTAGGTCCTTCCGAAGAAGCTTGATCACTTGAAGGAAGATCCATCATCATGAGTAATCAAGAAAGCGGGGGATCCATCAGACCACCAATATTTGGTGGGAGCAACTTTGTTTATTGGAAGGTAAGAACCACATCCTATCTTCAATCTCTTGGAACAGATGTCTGGGAAATCGTGGAAGGAGGATATACATTCCCATCAGCAATTCCGATAGATATGGCAGGTAAAAAGCAATATGAAACCAATGCCAAGGTTGTCAATACATTATTGGCAAGTCTGTCACGATCAGAGTTTGTCAAAGTTATGTAGCTCAAATCCGCCAAAGAAATATGGGAAAAAAAAGTTCTAAGCTACCAAGGAGACTCTTAGGTAAAACGTGCTAAACTGAAAACTCTCAGAATTCAATATGAAACTCTCAAGATGAACAATGATGAAAGTATAGCTAGTTACTTATTACGTATAGATGAGATTGTTAATTTCATGAAGAATTTGGGTGAAGAGATAAAGGAAGTTACTTTAGTTGAAATTTTTTTAAGATTCTTTTCTGCTAAGTTTGAATCAAAAGTATCTGCCATAGAAGAAAAGCAGGATCTATAGACTATTACTATGACACAGTTGCACAAAATCTTAACTGCCTTTGAGATGAGAAAAGGAGGTCCATCCGATATGAGAGAAGCCGCATTTAAAGCTTTAGCAAAAAGAAAACAAGAACTCAATGAATCAGGACATATTTCAAAAGGAGAAGAAGAAGCAAACTTTGTCAAGAACCTACAACAGGGTTCCAGAAGATTCATAGGTAAACTACCTTTCAAATGTTTTTCCTGTGGTAGAGTTGGTCATTATGCTACCAAATGTCCTCATAAAGATAAATATGATAAAGGGAAGTAATCTGCAAAATGCAATAGAAAACAAAGTGTAAGTAAAAAGAGCTACTATACTCATGAAGATAGCGATGGTTTATCAAATAGTGATGAAGATGAAAATAGTAAGGACTATAGACTTCTGATGGCTTATGAAGATGATGACTTTTTGGATGCTTTAGATGAAGAATCTCTAAACTCAAAATCTATTTAGAATAAAAGAATATGATTATAGATACCTTGACATACCAACTTGCTGAAAGAAAAAAACACAATGAAAAACTAGAATATGAAATTGTGGGTCTAAGAAAGGATCTTGAGAAAACAAAAGCTCTCAATCTCAGATTTGCTAAAGGATCAAAAAACTTACATGAAATTATCAAAGTGCAACGTACTCCTTTGATAAAGATAGGTCTTGTATATACTTAAGAAGCATCTCAAGCACAGAAGCCCTTAATCTCCACTAAAAGCTATCTTGATGCAGCAAAGAGCAGTGAACAATTTGACAATCGTCAACAAAGGCATAAAGCAAACCACCAGGTAAAATAGGCTCAATTTAATTCAAGGATGAATAGAAGCCACAACCAACCTGAAGTAAATTGTACTCAATTTGCTTCAAAGATGAATATCAATAGAAACTACAATCACCAGGTCAGTTGATTCGATAATCGCAGGAACTTATTTAATGGTCAGTGTTTCTCATGTCATAACTTTGGACACAAATCTGCTCAATGTGTTGCTTACAAAACCATCATGACTAGAGAAGCATGAAATCAAAGAAATGTGACAGGGATCAAGAAACGTTCCTATAATAACTTTTATCTTCTTGAAAATGAAATAGAATGCTTAATCTATAACAACTTTGGCCATGAAGAATCTGAATGCAGGAGAAAATTTTGGCAAATATCTCAAAAGGAGAAAACTCCATTAAATCCCAAAATATGGAGAAAGAAAGAACCACAAACAGAAATATGTGGTATAGCCTTGTATGCATAAGGACAAGAAAATCAGTGGTACATCAACAGTGGATGCTCAAAACACATGACAGGTGACAGAGAAAAACTACACTCGTATAATGCCTTAGAAAAAGAAAAGAGTGTCTCATTTGGAAACAACACTCTTGCTGCCATAAAAGGTAAGGGATTTGTTTTCTTGAAAGAAAAAGTTAAAGATGGGAATGTTATGTATGTTGATGGCTTAAAGCATAATTTGTTGAGTGTGAGTCAAATGTGTGATCAAGGAAATGAAGTAGTGTTTCAATCAAATGGATGTGTTGTTCGTGAGCTTGATACAGGAGAAACCATGATTAAAGGGTTAAGAACTCCAAACAATCTATACATACTCAAGGGAGGACAACAACAGTGCTATCTAAGAAAAATGATGAAAACTGGCTATGGCACAGAATATTGGGATATCTAATCTTTTCTCAAATAAGAAAAGCATGCAGATTCCAGGTTGTTCGCGATCTTCCAAATATCAACATTCCTGAAAATACTATATGCAAATCATGTCAACTCGGTAAGCAAACCATATCTCAATTCATCGAAAAGGAAGGATCATCTAGTAAGCCTCTTGAACATGTTCATACTGATTTATGTGGTCCATCAAGGAAAAAATCGCCTCGTGGAGAAGAATACTTTATATTGTTCATTGACGATTTTTTCAGAATGTGTTGGATAGGTCTTCTAAAGCATAAAGATGAAGCATTTGAAAATTTCAAAGCCTTCAAAGCTTTGGTTGAAAATGAATCAGATCACAAACTCAAATGCCTCAGATCTAATCGAGGAGGGGAATTTACCTCAAATGAATTCTTTGACTTTTGTGAACAACATGGAATAAAAAGGCAGTTCTCCACCGCAAGGACTCCTCAACAAAATGGAGTAGTAGAAAGGATGAACAGAACTATTCAACAAATGGATTGTGCTATGCTAGATGAATCTGGAACTCCTGCAACCTTCTAGGGTGAAGATGCATTCGCCGCCATCACTATTCTCAACCAAGCAAATTTTCGGGTAAACAACACTCAAACTCCACATGAACTTTCGTATGGTAAGACTCCTACTGTAAAATACTTCAAAGTTTTTGGAAGCAAATGTTACATCAAAAGGACTGATGAAAAACTTGGTAAGTTTGAACCCAAAGCAGATGAAGGTATTCTTCTTAGTTACTCTTCCCGAAGTAAAGGATATAAATGTTCCAATAAAAGACTTGGGAAAATTATTGAAATTATTGATTTTGTGGTTGATGAAGCATGCAAAAATCTACAACAGATAAAAACTGAAGATTATGACAATGAAGAAGATGAGGATCATTTTCCCACATCAAATGACACTGACTTTGAAGAAGAAACCAATGAAGCACTAGAAGAAGAGATAATGATAGAAGAAAAGACTTCGTCCAGGTATGTTCAGAAAAATAATCCAGAAGCTCAAATATTAGGAGAAAAAGGGGCAGGTGTGTAGACTAGAAGAACCATTGCCGAAGCTTCAAGCTATTTCGCATTACTATCTTCCACTGAACCTCAAAATGTGAATGAAGCATGCAGAGATGAATGTTGGTTCAAGGCCATGAATGAAGAACTTGAGCAAATTGAAAAGAATAATACTTGGGAATTAGTTCCTAGAGCTCATGATAAGAATATCATAGGAACTAAATGGATATTCAAAAATAAGTTGAACGAAAATGGAGAAGTTACTTGAAACAAGGCCAGATTTGTTTGCAAAGGATATGCTCAACAAGAAGGTATAGATTTTGAAGAAAATTTTGCACTTGTTGCTAGACTTGAAGCCATAAGAATGTTTCTTGCTCTTTATAGTTTTTAGAAATTCAAAGTATACCAAATGGATGTAAAATCTACCTTTCTTAATGGAGACTTAGAAGAAGAAGTCTATATTGAACAACCAGAAGGATTCATTCTTGGAAATGGTGCAAAACTTGTATGTAAACTCAGAAAAGCTCTCTATGGTCTAAAATAGGCTCCAACAGCATGGTATTACCGTCTTGACAAATATCTCCACCAACAAGGTTTTTCAAAGGGGTCAGCAGATAACAATCTATATACAAAGATGGACACTGATAAATTGCTAATAATTGTTGTGTATGTTGATGATATCATTTTTGGTAGCAATGAAGAATCCATGAGTCAAAATTTTGCCTCAATTATGCAGCAAGAATTTGAAATGTCGTTGCTCGGTGAGCTCACCTACTTTCTTGGTCTACAAGTTTAGTAGAATAAATATGGTATTTTTCTCTCACAAACCAAATATCTCAAACAGATCCTAAAAAATACAGCATGGAAGATTCTAAACTAGTATGTACCACAATGATAACAGGATGTAGTCTTATCTCAAATGATGAATCAATAGCAGTACATCAACCAAGTTATAGATTCATGATTGGCAGTCTGCTTTATCTAACAGGTACCCAGTCGGACATCATGCATGCAGTGGGAATATTTGGAAGATTCCAACCAAATCCTAAAGAAACACACCTTCAGGCAGTCAAAAGGATTTTCAAATATCTTCAAGGAACACAGAACTTTGGTTTATGGTATCCTAGAGATACAAATCTTACTCTTCATGCATATACAGTTGCAGATTTGGCAGGAAGTGTTGATGACATAAAAAGCACTAGTGGTGGTGCATTCTATATGGGCTCCAGGTTAGTGTCTTGGTTCAGCAAGAAACAAAGTTCAATTGCATTACCTACAACTGAAGCAGAATACGTGTCTACTGCATCTTGCTGCACACAACTACATTGGATGATGCAAACCTTGCAAGACATTGAAATCAAATGTACTCCACCCATCTCCATTCTATGTGATAATACAAGTGCCATCAATATTTCAAACAATCCAGTCATGCACTCCAAGACCAAGCACATACCCATCAAATATCATTTTCTACATGAACAAGTGCTTGAACAAAAGGTCAAATTGGAGTATGTTCCCTCCAAAGAATAGGCTGCTGATATATTCACTAAACCACTACCTAGAGAGACATTTGAATATTGTAGAAAAAAGCTAGGAGTAGTTGCTACATCATCCTGCTATTAAATCCTAATCTTCTTCAGAAAAAGGTGGTTATACACGAGTTTCATGAAGCGTAGTCATGTATGTACACGTGTTTCTATGGACATAGTTGCGTATATGATGGTTTGAAGGAAAATAGTGGGCCAGACTTAGGAGAAAGGGGTTTTATATGGTTCTGTGAATTATCTGCTCTGCTTGATGATGGTTACAATCTGTTGATGAGATGTAGAAATATGTTGGCTCTCATAAGTTGTTGATAACTTGATATATATTTGATTGATGATGATGCCTTGATAACTCTTCAGATATATGAAATAATAAGATTTGATAGTGAATATGTGACACAAGTTCAAGAGGAGCATATACTTCTAATAATGCATATTGTTGGCATTATCTTAGAAGATATTGGTGCAGATTTTGTTTCAGGTGGAACAAGTTTAGGGGGAGAACATGGTTGCTAGTCTGGATGTTGATTGACATATGCTACTGATGATAGTTGCTGATGACTATCATGGTCTTGTTGAAGATATTTTCTCTCTGTTATATATATCATGTATATATTTTAATGTAACAGTCATGAAAAAGACCTAATTTGTAACCCCACTATGCATGGGATGGATGATGTAATGTTTCTTGTTTTTGACATGTATAAACAATTGATATATCCCCACTTGGTTGGGTGGATGAGTCAAATTTGGTATATCCCCACTTAGTTGGGAGATGGATGTATGTATGAGTCATTGGTGATAAGAAGGTCATTTGTGATGCATGTATAGAGTCATGTTATTCTTTTAGAACATCTTTTTGTAGACTTTGCTTATGCTCAGGGGGAGAATGGACTTGATCAGGGGAGCTCACTCAGCACACTTCAGCATATTATAAAATTCAGCATGCACTCAAGGGGAGCATTACCCTTTTCCCTTGATGTCAAAGGGGGAGAATGAGTTGGTGTGGTTGTCGTTGCCATCAAGTCCAAAGGGGGAGATTGTTGTCATTATGATGTATGTGTTGTAGTTGATGGAAACCCACTTATAGTAGAACAACTCACTTGTATATGGCAACTAGAAGAATCTACAAAAGAGATATCAGATGTGACAGAATGCATGATAAGTAGTGTTTACAAATGTGATGAAATGCAAGGCAGCTTCAAGGAATTAGTTCAGAAGGCAACTCACTCAGATGAAAGATAAAAATATACTAGGAAAAAAGCAAAGAATGACAAATCAGTCCTCACAGAATAAAGAAAGAGAGGTATATAGAGTTTTGCCATTGACCAAGCCGCGTATACATGCAGGTTAACATAACAAAAGGAGTGCATAATGTACACAAGCACTTTCACAGAAAGGAAAGCACGTATGCCTTGGAAAACTAAGTTTTGGTCCGAAGTATTTGGTTCATGGTATTTTGATCCATGGTATTGGTGCATGGTATTTGATCCGAGGTATTGACCATAGGTATTTGATCCAAGGTATTGGTCCTAAGTTGTTTTGATCCATGGTATTGAGAAAGGCCTAAAACTATAAAAGGAGGACAAGATCATTAGGCCAAGGCACTCAAGCATTGAATATCTGATGAAGAGTGAGATCTAGTATGCAGGTTATTGGGTTATGGTGCATTCCTGGATCTAAACCAAGGATGAACCTTAGCGCTTGATGAAGGATAAGATCTAATGATGTATCGAGATCTTAAGGCTTGAAGTGAATTATCTTTATGTTGTTTGATCATTTATCTAAATAACTAATGCATGTTGTAGTATGTGAATGTGATGATCTGGGTATGACTGAAGTCTGGAATTGTTGTAATATTTAAATCATCATTTACAGATCTGTACGCAGGATCGCTTTAGAAAAGGCGCATATACATGCTAGTTCTGCATATTAAAATAACGTATACATCATTTGCAGATCTGTACGCAAGTTTGCCTTGAGGAAAGCACGTATGCACATAGGTTTGACACATGGAAGTGGCATATACCTTATAAAATATGTTTTAGTTGCTTCTGTTTGCTGGTGTAGTGTTCTGGGTTATTTCTTGGGTTCTAGTTACTGTATTCTGGTGACAACATTCTGAATGATCAGATTGATAGAATGATTGATTGATTCGGTTGTGGTTGGTTTAAAAGGAGATTGGTTGATGCAAATATATTTGATGGTTGAATGATTTTGTTGATGGATCCAGTCTGAAAATTTATGAAACATGGTCCCTGGAAGAAAAGAGAAGGTTGTAGCCTTTTGTAGGTTGCCACCTATGTACTAGTAAACATATCAGCTAGTGCAAGATCTAGGGGGTGGTAGCTCCCTTCCAGTAGAAGCTAGAGAATGAGAGAAGGTTGTAGCCTTCTGCAGGTAGAAGCCTGCATACTGGTATAAGACTGCACTAGTACAAAAATTGTAAACAAAAATTTCTTATTAAAAGAAGATAGAGATGATTACAGCAGGTGGTTTTCACCCACATTGGGTTTCCACCTTATATCTTGGTGTTCATGTGTATTGCTTATGTGTGATGCTTTAATATGTTTTTACTGCACTTTCTAATGAATTCTTGATATAATTTTTAAAGTTCAATACATGACAATTTGGGTAAACCAAAAGATCTCTGCATATATGTTGGTTGCATTAAGTACAGTTGCATATACACGCTAGTTCATTGAGCTGAAATAGCGTATACAAATTAGTTTTGAAAATTAAATTATTGATCTGATAATAATGATTCACCCCCTGTTATAGACATATTTGGGCACTGAAACCCCAATCACATATGTCCATAAACCAAGGGCTTCTAAGTCCCTAAAAGTGTTGTTTCATACCCTAAAGGATCAAGGTCAGCTGATTACATCATCTCCCAAAGGTTCTCCATGAAAAACTACTCAGAACTGGTCAAAGCAGGACCATACAGACTGCCCAGTGCTAAGGGTGTGATGCATCTCACCCACCACATGAAAAAAGTGTGATGTATACTAGAAATCCATTTTGTAGGGTGCGATGAGCGAGAGCAGACAAATGGCACAAGCAGTTTTCTAGGTGGAGACCCTAAGAATCTTCTAGAAGCTGCTCATTTGACACTTGCCTCTCTGAATTCGCCCAAGAATGAGTAAGAGATCATGAAATCTCCCAGTGGAACCAAGAACCATCAGAGAGATGACACTAATCAAAATCCTAGAAGCTGACTCAACCCCCTACAAACATCTATATATGGATCCCTCATCCCAGAGATCCAAAGGCTGGAATTTTGTAATTTTCAAGGAAGTGCTATTGGTTTCTCTTTGGAGACATTGTTGGGTGATCTTGCTTTGTATGAGGTGAAGAGGGCTTTCATGCTAGGAGGATGGCGTTGGGCCAGACCAATGGGTTTTAATCCTATCTTCTACTACTTCTATTAATAAAGCTATTTGAGTTTTCCTCCATATTCTTGTATATCTCTGAATCTTGTATTGATATATGCATTTGTATGGTTAATATACATATGATCCTATATTATTTATGGTGATAGATCTCTATGCTTTGATGGTATTATGCTGCTTTGAATCTACAGTTGCTCTTTGAAGCGGGAAAAGTAAGGAAGGAGTGGCGAGATTCTGTCAAAGGGGAAAGGAAATAAGCAAGGAGCCAAGCAAAATACTGAGGTTGGTACTCTCTGCTTCTTTCTCATCTATCTCTCGTAAAGGAAAACACAAGTGACTTTAGTTTGTTTGTTTATAAGGTAACTACCCGTCTTAGTGGGACTAGCAGCTCTGAATAAACACTAGTTTTCCCGATAACAAAATGGCGACTCTGCTGGGGAGCGAATAGTTTTATTGCTTTTCTCTATTTGTATGCTTCATAAACTACAGACGGAGTCTGAAGTAGCCAACTAACCTTCGAATTGCATTTGCTATGCAAGTGAAAAGTAGATCAACACTGCTTCAGTCAATCTCTGGGTTTGTTTATGAATTGAACAACTAACTTGCAAACATCCTAAGTGCCCTAGAGGTAGCTCAAGTAACCTCATTAGATTAGCCCCTATAATTTGTATTTATTGACTATCATTAGCTCAACCTAAATCCCTGAACTAAGCTACAAAATGGGACCAAAAACCAAGTTAAATTCTCGTCCCTGGACCATCGCACTATCTCCTTTTGGCAAACTAGATGCATCGCACCTCGCGTGTGCAGTAAGTGGGATGCATCCCTGTTTCCCTGTGTTACAGGTGTGATGATCAGGTAAGACTATTTCTGCCTCCAGATTTTGGTTTTTTCTTCACTATATTTGGCTTTATTTAGGAGTTTTTTTGCTTGTGATCAGTAGACCACTGTTCAAACCCCCTTCTTTTTTATTTTTCAACCTCCATTGTACAAAGAATTGTGAATGTTTTTATGTATTTTTCGCCATTTACAGATCTCCTTTACAAAATAGTAGCTTAATCGAACTGTCGTTTTTTGATTTGAAAGTGTTGCAAGTGTCATTTTCAGTCAAAGAAAAGAATCCTTCTCTTTTTGATAGTCAATTACACTGTTACTCTTGTATTTGATTTGAATTAATAGTATTTCAAGTGTCGAAAGTAGTTTTCAATTCAAAATTGCAAAGTATCATCTTGTCTTCCTTTCGTTTTTTGAAAAGAAAATCGTTATTACTGTCGCTTTGGAAGAAGATATAATTCATTTTGTATTTAGCATTCTTTTTTTCATTCACACATTAAGAAAGCGGAAAACAAATACATGCATGTGCATTTTCATTTAGACTGCTTGTTGATTTTGATTTAGGATAGTGAATTTAGTGTGTGCTCTCTGCTCTATGTTGAAAGGATTTCGCTTGTCTTTCCTTAGTAGCTAGGATTTTCATTGCAAAAAGAAGAGTAAATGACTGTTTATCATCTTAGATCGCATATTTAAGAGTTGTATATCTACATCACACGGTAAACCTTAAAGGCAAACTTCTTAAGAAAGATCAACTGTAAAATAAATTCAATGAACATAAAAATTCTTTGGAACCTAACACACAACATCTAGAAGTCTAGGCTAGAGACGTATTCCGGCGTCGTAAAGACTGGTAACTATCACTTTCATCGTAGGTTGGGTGATTCCTCCTCTTTGAGACGATAAGTGCTAGTACAGATCTGTGCTCCCACATACCATCGAGTATATACTGGGAGACCATAATAGGCTATATCCTTTATCCTTAGGAAGCCATGTCTACCGCCCTATCGATTGCGATGCACTGAACACAGCATTTGGGAAGATTGACTTCCGTACCACAAAAAGTATTTTGTAGTTTTGCGATTGGTTTGGTAATCCCTCTGTCTAGATTTCCAGAGTAGTCTCTTTCGTTCCTTTTCAGACTCCTTAAAGGAAAAGTTCCATCTGAACACTTGTCACTTCAGGCTCACAAAAAATCGAAGGCGACTAGAGTCATCTTTAGCTTTTTCTCGACTCTTAAAAATTGAAAAAGCAAGTTGTGTCAAAGCGTCTAAAATTTATTTTAATCGGAATAACGTCACTGTTCCCTCGTTGACCTTAGGTTGTGAAAATGGAGTCCACCAATCAAGGATTTCCCCTTGGGGGAAATCCTAGTCCTTTCTCCTCTTGGGGAGATGTTGGTGCACCTCATATGGCCACATTGTCCCTTCCAGGACTGACAATTGGCCTGCCAATATGGCTTTTCTCGACCTTTGTCGTTCAAAGCACCGTGATTCCTGAGCAATCAAATCAACAACTAGATGATATTAGAGTTACCCCCCAACCCTATACCTCGTTTGTTTCTCCCTCTCTTTCTTCCTCTTTGCTTGGTGAAACTAGTAAAACTAAAAACCAAGTAACTAAGAAGAAGAAGAAAGGGAAGGAGAAGAAGAAGAAGGAGCCAATGGCAAAAAGGGGCAACCATATGTCGCCTAGTGAAAATCCACACACTGCACCATCCAAACCTAAATCTCGGGTGTCATTTGCAAAGGGGACCACTATCATCAAGATTGCCCTTGCATCCCACAGATCTTAAGGGACTGGTCTCCCCACTTGCACAATCCAGTGTCGTCAACCTCTGACGATCATGTTGAGAGTACGTCGTCAACTAGTGAAAACGAAGTCACCGTACAAAAAAGAAGATCTAAAATTCCTTGTAGAATGTGTGAAGGTGATCATGCCATCCATCGTTGTCCCTTCCTAGATGAAGCTAAAAGAGTCTTGGATAACCGTCCTACTTCACCACTGTGACTTCCTCCTGGATACAAGAAACTCATGCTGAGTCCATCGCTAGCTGAAAATCCAATTGACGCACCTTTGTTTTCGGTCGAAGCACCTATCATTGAAGATAAACCCTCTGAGTCCACATCGGACCAAAGTCAACAGGTCGAGATGGCAGTCGACCCCATCTTGTCTTCAAAGGAATTACCTTCAAATGATACAGTCACCAAAGAGAATGAGAATGACACCATTCAAATTCTTTTCGTAAATACAGACTCTGATGAACATGGGGGCAATCTACCGATTCCTTTACCGCAGGAAGGAATTTTGTCAGAGATGTATCCAACCGTTTATTCGGTCCCACCTCCAAGCAACCTAGTGATCTCCTTCGATTGGAATCTACTAGGCAGACCCCGTCTACCATCTAATGTACCATTCCGAATCATAGTACAAACTTACAGAATGGTCATGGTTGGTACCATAATAAATGAAGGGGCTTCTGTGAGTATCCTTTCCTCAACTACTTGGAAAGTGCTTGGTTCGCCATCGCTTTTGCTTGAGATGCAAAATCTGACAGGCTTCAACAAAGGAACCAGTCGACTAGTAGGGATCCTTCCAAATTTGCCTATAACTTTGAGAAGGAAAACCGTTTATCTGAACGTAATGGTAGTCCAAGGACCTTTAGATTACAATCTACTCCTTTGGCGTGACTACATTTATAGCATGGGAGCTATTGTTTCCTCACTCTTTCGAGTGATGTGTTTTTCGCAAGAAGGAAGAGTGGTCCAGCTCGTAGACCAGATTTCATTCCTTGGTTCATACATAGCTAATACTAAAATGCCATCCCTAACTGGTCCTTTTGCGTAAGGAATGTCTCATCAATCTCCAGTCCGTCCACCTGATGAGCGCGAGTGATTCGGTGATTATGACTGAAACCTAGGGTGCATGCACCCTGGCCTGCTTCAGCAAGAAAACTTCAAGTATATGGTAGGTTTCCACGGAGGATATATGACTAGTCTAACACACCCGTCCATTTAGGAAAATGGGACTAGACTGGAATAAGATACCTCTGTCAAAAGGTATGCCTTTCCTGACAGAGCAAATGTTTTGTCTGCAAATTGAAGGGTAACCTGGAAACTCTACTTCACTATACCTGGGGGCATGCAAACCTTTTTGCATGAAAGTGAAAAACGACCATTTATTTTCTTAGTTTGTAGGTTCTTAACCCTTTAAACTCGTAGGATTGGTCATTCCTAACTTACATAATGAAAGGATTCGGAGCAAAATTTCGAATGGGGCAAGCTCCCTAAAAAATGAACCTATCGATGAGACATCCTTATTATATGACTGGCACGAGCAGTTTTACACGAAGTTCAAGCTCGATAAAAAATAAACCTAGCAATGAGCATATGTTCCACCAGAGTTTAAGCTCACTAAAAAATGAACCACCTTTGATAAATAACCATTGCGATCGCATTATTATCTACTTTTGAGCCTTGGTCGTGTTCTTACCATCGCCTCCACTCTTTTTTAGCCGCTCATACGCCTCCATTTGATTGTTTACCCCTTTTGAGGAACAACTACGACAAGTGATCCTATTAGCCACCTTCTTTACACTACCGTGATTGAAAAGTTCCAAACATTACCTGGAACCAGCTGCTATCCGAAAACATCACTCGTTCCTCAAAAAACGAGTCTCCTTTAAGCTCTTTTCATCTGACTCGTAAAATATGAAAAGATTTCCAAGCAATTGGCCTCGCCAGCTCGTTAAAGTGATTGGAAGTGCCATCCCTCCTCTAGATTTTAATCTTTTTGGACCTGAGGGATTATTACACAAAAAGATCGAGCGTTTGTGCTCGTTAAAACTATCGAAAAGTCATCCCTTTCACATTGTTTTATACTTTTTTCGGACGTAAGGGATTATATTACGAAAAAAGAATATTGGAGTTTCCTTTCCGTCTCTTTTCAGACTCTCTAAAATTGAAAAGAACCAAGTTATCCTTGTCATTAAACTCGTTAAAACAATAGTGACAAACTTGTCCATTCAGACAAGAGCGAGTCTCACTGTCACTAGGCTCGTTAAAACATAGCGACGGGTTTGCCCGAAGGGAAAATTATAGAACAAGCATATGATATCCTCCTCAAGCTTGACAAAAATAAAGAGGTACTGGTCAGAAATGACTGGAGAAAATTGGGAAGAAATGATTGAGTCGGGTTGGGTTATTCCATTCATCGATCCATCCACTTTTGCAATTAACGCTACCAATCCATTTCAGTGTCGCTGATATGTTCAAGAGAAGTCGCTCAGAGAATTCACCTACCTAACTTGTGTCTCATCCACTGCAATACCTTCACTCTTCATTCTTTCATGACCGCCACCCTGAACCTTGTATCATCAGATCATTTTCACCTCCACAAAATCATTTTCTCCGTTCCGTGTCATATATGTGGGATTCATTAATGCCATCCTACGACGGGTCACTTCTTGTCAACATCAGCTCATTATCCAAGAAGTCGACCTAGGAACAACCCTTTCAGTACTTTGAAGCTTGCATGCCTCAATGGCAAGTTTCTCACTTCCGGTGACAAGTTTACATTAATGGCCTTCGACCGAAAGATTTTGCGTGGTGTTCGACATCGACTCGTGTATTCACACCACGTGAATTGTACTGTAGTACCTTGAGGGTCATCATCATCATTGGTGATTCCTCTCGCGCTTGTTAACAGCTTACATCATCAGCTAGTAATCAGGCGATGTCTTTCCATGTTCGACATTAGAACATCTTTTCACATGAACTGACTTGTACTTTGGGCGAAGATTGAATAATTTTTGAAGACTCTGGATCTAGTTTCATCCATCTGGGCTGCGATATATTTAGGAAAATAAAGACATCAAATGTACATCATTGCTGCATAGATAATCATCCAAACCAAAGGATGATGGCTCTACCAGAATCATCGGTCTGCTACATAGACGGTTGTCTGTCCTATGTACATGAAAATGAATTTATAAAGCTGAGCATGGGAATGACCGCCTCAGCTAGATCATGAAAATATTTGTTGTATTGTATCTTATTACAGGTCACCTTCTAGTTCGAAAAAACCTCGGATCCTTATCATAAAGCATTTCACCTGACATCAAAAAGATTTACGGCCTCATGCTTTAGGGGGCACCTGTTATAGACATATTTGGGCACTGCAACCCCAATCACATATGTCCATAAAACAAGGGATTCTAAGTCCCTAAAAGTGTTGTTTCATACCCTAAAGGAGCAAGGTCAGCTAATTACATCATCTCCCAGAAGTTCTCCAGGAAAAACTACTCAGAACTGGTCAAAGTAGGACCATACAGACTGCCCAGTGATAAGGGTGTGATGCATCTCACCTGCCACATGAAAAAAGTGCGATGCATACTAGAAATCCCTTCTGTAGGGTGCGATGAATGAGAGAAGACAAATGGCACAAGAAGTTTGCTAGGTGGAGACCCTGAGAATCTTCTAGAAGCTGCTCATTTGACACTTGCCTCTCTGCATTCGCCCAAGAATGAGTAAGAGATCACGAAATCTCCAAGTGGAACCAAGAACCATCAGAGAAATGGAACTAATCAAAATCCCAAAAGTTGACTCACCCCCCTGCAAACATCTATATATGGATTCCTCATCCCAAAGATCCAAAGGCTGGAATTTTGTAATTTGCAAGGAAGTGTTGTTGGTTTCTCTTTGGAGACATTGTTGGGTGATCTTGCTTTATATAAGGTGAAGAGGGCTTTCATGCTGGGAGGATGGTGCTGGGTCAGACCAATGGGTTTTAATCCTCTATTCTACTACTTCTATCAATAAAGCTATTTGAGTTTTCCTCAATATTCTTGTATATCTCTGAATCTTGTATTGATATATGCATTTGTATGGTTAATATACATCTGATCCTATATTATTTATGGTGATAGATCTCTATGCTTTGATGGTATTATGCTGCTTTGACTCTACAGGTGCTCTTTGAAGCGGGACAAGGAAGGAGTGGCGAGATTCTGTCAAAGGTGAAAGGAAACAAGCAAGGAGCCAAGTGAAAGACTGAGGTTGGTACTCTCTGCTTCTTTCTCATCTATCTCTCGTAAAGGAAAACACAAGTGACTTTATTTTGTTTGTTTCTAAGATAGCTACCCATCTTAGTGGGACTAGCAGCTCTGAATAGACACTAGTTTTCTCGATAACACCCCCCCTCTCAGTATTATTTCCAACACCCAAGATTGCGCAATATCTCCATGCATGCATGAAAACCTTTTTCGAAAAAGAAAAAAGTGAAATGAAAAAAATAATCCCTAGAAAATAGGGATATATTTTTCGTAGTTGGAGTTACACTTGAGTTAATTTTAGAAACTGCCACCACTTCTTGTTTTTTCCTACATTTTTGGCCTTCATGTCATAAACCCTAAAAACGATTGAATCTGTTTAATGGACGCTACCATAGCTCATTCTCACATTTGATCTTGGATCTCTGGTAGTCCTGAGGCATGTAGGAACCTTAGGTACAGTCGACACAACTTTTTCGGCTAAGTTTTTCTTTTCAAAGTCTTTTGTTGCTTTTTGTGTCAGTTTTTTTTTCTTGGATTATGAGTGTGTTGATTTACTTGTTTTACTAAATGATCACTAGAATTTTGGTTTGTTTTAACTTGTAGAATTGTTGTTTTAAGTTTTTCGTTGCCTTTCCATAGTGTCGCATGCATAAACTTGTTTTTACACTAACGATAGCCATTGCAGCGACTTTCTCCCCAAGTTTTGTTGCTCTTCTATTTGATTGATTCTTGAATTTTATTTCATTGCATGCATCAATATCCACTCAGATCTACACTAGCCTTCCCACACACATTCAGATCCACTCGTTTCCATGTTGGCCCATGGAAGATCTAGGCTACCTTGTCCCGAATCTAGCTCTTCCAAGCATGCACTATGCATTTATGGAACTCAAGGCTTTTCCTTGGCTCCAGAAATTGCACAAATGTTGTTGGTGGTTGTCTCTAGTTGCGCATTGTATAGTCGTAGGAGAATGTCCTAGAGTTGTAACCACTAGGATTTCACAATGCGCAGTCCCAACTAACATCTAACGAGACTGAACTACACATTATGTAGTTCCAATCACCAGCAAGCCATACTGGACTATGTATTCCGCAGTTCCAGTCATCATCCCCCTCACTAGTAGCTGGGACTATGCAATGCACAAATCCAACTGACAGTCCCTCACCGCTAAGAGTCAGAGTTGCGAAATCTTGCCCAGTTGTTGCCCAGTTTGTTGAATGATCAATCCTTGAAGTGCTTTTTGTTTTAACTAACATATGCATGCCGTGAGTGTCCTTTCTATCTCCACGTACAATAGTTGTTGAGAATATTCTAGGTATCATGGCTTCCAAGAGAGCTGGATGAAAGGACACAATTCAGAGCAATACTGGAGATGTAGTTGAATAGGTGTCAATGAACTTCCCAGTTTATACAGACACAAAAATTTTCATAGACAAGGACATGAATATTAGATGGTTGGAAATCAAAGACATATTTGTAGGTAGTTTCAAGGAATATCTAGAAGATCGACAAGTCTATGTCAACATCCACAAGTCAGGATTACACAAGCTTCCATGCAGGTACCCTACCTTCCCATGCACATATGTCATTCACTGGGTTGTCTCACATATCGATCCCAATATGATGACATTGAGAATTTCCAGTGAAACACAACTTGTCACCTTCAGGACAAAGAAGTATCATCAGATGTATCACTTGCCACAACCAGTGAACCACATGGATGCACTTTTCTATACTCACAACAACAATGTGAAAACCAAAGACATCTTGAAGCATTAGGTAAGAGAGCCATCAAAGTTTAGGACAACACCCAACCAATTTTACAAGATAAAGTTACTCAGGAAGGCATACCAACTCTTGATCATCTTTGCATGCCGCTTTTACGGTCAAGAGAGCATGAAGACCTTTCCAGAGAGTTAGGTTGTTGTGTTGGATCAGTTTGTGAGTGAAGGAAGGTGCTTCAATTGGTCAGATATGTTGGCTCTTTAGATGAAAGTGCATGTTTCTAATGCCCAGAGTCTACCCAAGAGTGAGCAAGCAAAATTCTATATGTCTGCGTACCTTCTTGATGCAATCTGTAACCAACTGTAGTTTCCTGGCATGGGTTGGGTAGTTTACTTCCATATACATATGATACATTTATTTGGAAAAATGATTCATATGTTACAAAGATAGATTACATCTATGTAAGAACTCCCAACTCAAACAAAATATTCTTTTGGAATTACACACCTCCTTTTAGGAGGGCATCAAAGGGCACTCAGGATTTTTAAAAACATACCACAGGGTCAATAAGTGATTTTTTTGCAATGGCCTTAAATATGATATTCAGAGGTTTGTGGCAGAATGTCAAAATAAAGTTAAGAAAGTTAAGACCTCGGTTTTGTTATAACCTTTAGCCATTCCAAGTTAGTGTTGGGAGGAGGTCTCAATGGATTTTATCACAAGTTTACCCAATTCCGAAGGAAAGAGTGTCATCAAGTTGGTAGTTGTAGACTTACCAAGTATACACACTTTTGTGCATTATCTCAGCCTTTTAAAGCCAATACAATCGATACTGCATTTATGGAAACACTTTAAAAGCTACATGGAAAACCAAAAAATATTGTAAGTGACAAAGACCCAATTTTCATTGGAAACTTTTGGAAAAAAATATTTTCTTGTCCTGGTACTCAGTTAGCTCATAGCGCACATTATCATCCTTAATTTGATGGGAAAACTGAGATAGTGAAAAAATTTTTAGAAGGATATCTTCATTGCTTTATATCTGATAAATAAACACAATGGGTCAAGTGGTTATCTCTGGCTATACGGTGGTGTAACACTTCCTTCCGTACTACATCAGAAATGGCCTCATTTATGGAACTCTATGGATATTATCCATGGTCCATCACATCATCTTTAAGAGTAAATTCTAAGGTTCAAGCAGTAGAAGATCACATTGAGCATAAAAATGAAGTTCTGGAACTCTTAATGGATAACCTCACTTTGGCGCAAAATTGAATGAAACAATAGGAAAATCAAGATCACAATGAAAGAAGTTTTGACGTAGGTAAATGGGTATTTTTATGACTACAACCATACACACACATTTTCTTCAAGAAAGCTACAAAGGATAATAAATTATTACCCAAGTACTATGGTCCTTACAAGGTGTTATAAAAGATTGGTACTATGGCATACAAATTGGAGTTTCCTGAATCTTTCTGGCTACACCTAGTTTTCCATGTTTCATGGTTAAATAACACTATTGATGAAAAGCTCTCAGCTAACACAATATTGCCAGAAATTGATGAAGAAGGACAAATAATATTGGAGCCCGAAGAAGTGACATAAACAAGAACCTAAGAGCAACATAATATTGGAGCATGAAGAAGTGAACCTCGACACATTACTCATGTCAAATTCAACCTACAAGATGTAAACAGTAGGTACGATGACCTAGCAGGAGATATTTGAATTCTTGGAGCAAAAGGAATGGTTAAAAAGTCCAAGATCTACTAAAATAAAGAAAAAATTGTTTGAAACAATGAGAGCAACAAAGCTACATAAAGTAGCAACTAGGGCCATTTTTTTCCCTATTATGAGATGATTTCATGGATTCTCTCTCATGCTGATATTAATACCTCAACAATATCTGACCATCAAGAAATTGTGATAGCCTCCTGAAAATTTGAAGTGTTATCGACCATATATAAGCTCAGCGTCCCACAAATATCACTTAATTTTGATTTCCTTCATAAATTTCAAAGTAGTGTCTTGAAGAAATGTTAAGAGAATTATTATATAGTAAATGAAGAATAATTGAGAGAAGAAACATAAGGTTTCAAGCTCAAAGGAAAAAAGGATTATCCAATAACTATTTTTAAGAAGCATGTTAGATTTCTTATTAAAATGCTAAGCAAATTATATGGGGAACAAGATCCTAAGCATTGTGAAATTAAATGGATCCCAATAATCCATAACATTTTGAATCAGGGGAAAGACTGAAACTGGGATGTTGAGCTGTTGTCACGAAATATCACAGGTTCAGTGAAGTTGTCAACGTCATCTCCCCCCGTGTTCAATTATATTTTTTGTATGTATGCCTATTTGTTAGATATTGTTATTGCCTCAACCCCATTTCCCCTCATGAAATGGAATTACCCATATGAATAGCAAATACCAATTCAAAATTATGCTCCTATTCTATGGGAGTTTAATTTTAAATACCATTTTTATGATATGTGCCACTATGTTTTGATTCCTTTTCATCAAGTATTCTTTGGAAAAATACTTCCCAGAATAATTGATAATATTAAAGAAGGCCTAGAATCAATAGGTCATTGGTTTGTTGAAGAATTATTTTCCTACATCAGAGTTTTTGACAACAAATTTGGTCCCCATATTCTGCCCCAATTTATTTTGGAATGACTAGCTTTGTGTTATAGATCTGACCCAAAAATATATGATAATAGAAATAAACCCAAGAATAATCACTAAAAATAACAAGATCTAAATATAGATAGAAATGATTCACTTTATTGATATCAAACCCTTAAGGTAGGGCAACACCATACATTCACTCCTTAAGGAAGGAGAACACTCCACAAGCCATATGATTGTTCATACAATATTCCTTGACATCCCTCAATGTGGAGTCTCTAGCCTGTATATAGGCCTCATACATACAATACCATGGGTCACTACCATGGTTCCCTCAATACCATCTATCTAATACTATGGGCCCATTATATTATTATTAACTACTTGTGGTCCCTTACATGATACAGGTTAACCACCTTATTTATTACTATGGCCCATCCCATTATTACATTATTCTCTTGGGTACCTCCCTTTGTACCCCATATTATCCCCCCTAGGTATATAACATTCCACCCCCCTTAACATGATTCTTCCCCGAAACATGGGAAGAACACAAATAATAGATCTACTCAAAAGAGTAGTCCACTAGTACCATGCACATGCATCTAGCCATCCAAGAGAAAGGTGAACCCTTGATCTCGCTCGCTTGAGATGGAAGTTGACCATGGCATCTTTTCTGTGTTGATGTGTAGTAGGTGGATTTTCGCTCCTCGCTATCTGTCATGCGGGGATTGTTGTCCTTGCCTCTAATTGGTTGCCATCTTGTTGGTTGTTTTCTTGCAGGGTGATGTGGGTAATGATATGCTGAAGTTTTAACCCATGGTGTCTTTTTCTTTAATTCACCCTGCTGTGGTGTCTTATCATCCAATATTACTTCAACCACTGAGTCCTCATCTAATGTATCAACACCTGTAACGTTTTCTACTTCAGCCTCTATTTGTGTTTGATTGTCGGTCATCAAAGGCTCATCATCTGATATGTCAGTCCCTGGAACATCTTCTGCTTCAACCTCCGTGGACTCTACCTGTTTATTGATGGAAATATCCTGTAATGTAATTTTATTCTTTTTATACCAAAGCTTCAGGAATTTCTTCTGCACATTAATATTGATAGTACCCACGGATTCCATCCAAGGATATCCCAAAACAACATCTAGGTTATCCATATCTAAAGTATAAAAATCACCATGCAACACATACTTATCCATAGAAAGCTTCAAATCCTTATAAACTTGAACATCCTCATTATCAACCTATCTATTTTCAATGTATTTTGAAGGAACTTGCAATTTTTTTGCCAAATTAACATTAATAAAATTATGCTTGCAACTAGGATTTATAGACACAATGATCTTGTCCTTCTGAATCAATCCATGAACTTGCAATAAGGAGACACCCGTAGAAAATAACCCCTTACGTGTCTCATTCTCATTTTTTCTATCCCGAGACCATTTGTTTAAAAGGACTCTTTCAAATTCTGCATCCGAAAGTTTGGGCAACTACTTGTAGTCAAGTGATAACCACCATTTGTCAGCCTCCTCTTTCATATTAAGCCCCACTGAAATCTTCGAAAGTGTCCCATATGTGAACTTTTGTCTCTGTATGAATTCTTCAATAGTAGGCATTATCTTTTCCTGTAAAACATAGCCTCTCCATGAACAGGGTTTTGAAAAAAATCACTTACTTGGCGAAAATTTGAAATTGTCACAGTTTAGCCAGTATTGCTCAGAATCCCTATTATGATCTGTTTTCGGAAATGGAACAACCATTCTACATCTACCCATGTGACAAAAATCCCGATCCGGGCACTGGAATTTCAAATCTGCGCTGCAACTGTTCCGCTGTCACAAGAAATTTTTGAAAAAATAGATGATTTTAAATCAACGATATCTCCCTCATCCGGACTCCAATTTGACTGATTTTTTTTTGAATTTGGGTATTTTTTCACAAACAATCCAGATCAACAGCTAGATTTTGCAGTTTTTTCCCCAAAACATATATATTTGAGCCGCAAACTTGCTACCCCAAAAAATGTCTACGACACCACTGATTTTTAGATCAGCGATATCTTCTTCATCCGGACTCCGATTCAGACGAAGTTTTTTTTGAAATCGGGTATATTTTCACAAAGAATCTAGATCTACAATTATATTTTGTAGAATTTTCCCCAAAATGTGCAGATCTGATATGCAAACTCGCTGCCCCAAAAAGTTCTTGCAAAAATTAAAAAAAATCTCCACTTTTGCCCAAGAAAGTGCTTTGTTACCACTTGTTATAGACCTCATCTGAAAATATAAGATAATAGAAATAAACCCAGAAATAACAAGATTGAATAGATAGAAATTCTTCTTTATTGATCAAACCCTTAAAGTAGGGCAACACCATACATTCACTCAAGGAAGGAGAACACTCCACAAGCCATATGCCTGTTCATACAATAATCCTTGACATCCCTCAATGTGGAGTCTCTAGCCTCTATATAGGCCTCATACATACAATACCATGGGTCATTACCATGGTTCCCTCAATACCATCTATCCAATACCATGGGCCCATTACATTATTACTAACTACTTGTGGTCCCTTACATGATACGGGTTAACCACCTTATTTATTACTATGGTCCATCCCATTATTACATTATTCCTTTGGGTACCTCCCTTTGTATCCCATATTATCTGCGCTAGGTATATAACACTTTGAGAAAAGGGTTAGCCCAACTGGTCAAGTCATGCCTCGCCAAAACGGGAGGTCACAGGGTCGATTCTACCCAAAGCCCTTGGTGTCAGGTCTGTGATGGCCGAGGGGTTTGATCCTAGAGATCAGCCTTAGAATTTACATGGACGTAGCCTGCACCCCCTGACCACGGATGTTCGTGAACCACTGGGGAAAAAAATAACACTTTGAGAAAAGTGGCTAATTAAGTTGTTTTGTATGGGCAAGCCAAAAAATTGAGTAAGGTACAAAATAAATTCTGACCTAACTTCCCAATAAATTTTGGGGACATTAATATCCAGGACAAAGGGCACAAAATCATAGAAGCCAAAGAGCTTGAGGAAATTTGGCTATTTACTTTGCCCCGTTATGACTATCATCCCTATGGTTTCATTAGTTATCATTATATAAAAATCAGTTATATTAACAAAATTATTCATCAGGAACCACTTTTTGATGAGGTTTTTATATGCATTGATGATTTTCAACAAGTTGTCTAAAGAGGCAAAGTCCTACATAGTGAATCAAGATGACAATTAAAAGAATTTAGAGAGGAATTGTATGCAAATTTTCTAAAGGAAAAGGATATACACCTCAACATTTCATTCAAAGAGTTAAAGTCTCCTAAATTTTTGAAATTTAATTTCAACAAGCTCACTTCAGAGGCTTCTATTATTTCCCAGAAGGGAAAAGAAGTAGAAATTGAAAAATTAGAATGTTTTGTTGTCACAGGTGAAGAAATTGAATCCATATCAATGCAAAATTTAAAAGAGGAAAATGAAACTACAAGAAGAGAAAAGACTCCAGAAAAAGAAGAAACAACTGAACAAGAGATTACTATCATTAATTCTCCTTCGAAAACAAAGCAAAAGAAACTAGAAAGTGCAAAAGTCAAAGAAATGGAAGTACCTAAGGACAAGGAAAAACAAGTATCTATTGAAACTAGTACCAAGGAAAATGAGAAAAAAATGGAATCATATAGAAGAGTGGATATTATTTCTACTATATCTCCTCAGGCATCAGTAACTCCTATTTTTACTAGGATTAATTGGGAATCATTCTTGTTTAAATTGGTTTTTGAATTAGAGAAAATTGCAGATACTATTCCATCTTTGATAGATTATTATTTTAACAGTCAAATAAAATCAGTTGTCCGAAGAACAAAAAAAATAAAACATGATACTCTGGAAACTATATCTAAATTTAACTGCCAGGTTCAGGGAGATGTAAAATAAAAATCTCATGAATCTTCCCAAGATTTAGGATATTTTGTCAAATACAATCAGTTTCATTTGACTAAGATTGCATCTTCATATGATGATATTTTAGAGAAAATTAAAGTTTTCCAGGAAAAATTGAAGAAAGATGAATTGTTCAGTGAAGAAAATTGGCAGTGACATTATACTAATTTAATTCAAGGATTTATTGTATAAAAAGAAAATATGTAAGATGATTTTAAAAAACAATTGGAACAAGCGAATGCAAAACATGAAAAAGAGATTTGGGGACTGAGAAAATGACATGAAGATCAAACCTGTATCTGGAAGGAAGAAGTAGAAAACAATTTTGCAATTATTGTCACGGCTGTGCAATAGGAAATTGAATCTCTTAAATATCAAGTAAATGAGAATCAACAGGCAACACAGAGTCTCGATATTTCCAAAGATCAAGCTTTACAAATTTGTCTAATTTTAAGGAAGAATCAAGCAAAGTTCTATAAAAAGTGGATAAAATAGCAATAGTTTATCAATAAATTAAAGATTTAAGTGAAAGAATTGATTTGTTAGTAGAAGAAGAGAAATTAATTAAAAGGAAGTTTCTCTCTATAACTGAATGGGAAAAGCAATTTCAATCGACTGAAATTCCAAGATTTTCTAAGAGAGACAAAATATTGGTGCTTTCTTTGCTAAGTTGTAGAGAGAGAGACCAAAAAGAAATCAAAGCATGCATACAAATTGCATATGAGAAATATTTATCAATTTGGGAAAAAGGAATAGACTTTATAGAAGAATTTGACCTATTAGGTAGAAAATCATTAAAAGAAGCAGTTTGAAGAGAATTAAAACTACCCACAAAATATCTTGTTGCCAAGGACCAGGTAGAAGTAAAAAAAAATACAGTTTGGACACAACAATGTTTCCAAAAAAATTTGCAACTCCCTTTTGAGAAAATCAGGCTCATTGTCGAGTTTGAGGTCAAATATCAGAGGGAGAAGAAAGAGGCATAAGGATTAACTTCCAATTGTCATATCAACATCAATCAATTTCTTCCCATTTATTTCTCTACATTGTATGACTTATATTCACAATGGGCAGCTTATGTTGAAGTACATGCACCTGACCTACTACCTAGTATCAATTACGAAGACTCTGAAGATGAGAAGAAGAACCATGTTTTCCTGCCATATTTCAATTGAACATACAACATTTCAGAATTCAGTCTTTGGTTTCAGAAAAAACTATTGATTTTCTTGTTCCAAGGCCTATTTTATTTTATTGCATTTTAGTATTTATAGACCTTTTTTCGTTGGCACAAAGGGTCCAGAATCAGTGAAAAATGTCGACTTGAATGTTTTTAATTAATTTTGAAACGCCATCTTTTTACAGTACCATTTTCAATGCTCATGTGTAATGAATTGTGGCATTTATGTTAGTGCATGATTTTGATTACTTAATAAATGCCTCTAATTTTATTCTGAGTGGAGTCCAAAGTGGAGTAATTGTCTAGCAAATGAAGCAGCGGTGGAGTTGCTATAATCAGTCTCCAAGTGGGAGATTGTTGGGTGTGGAGCCTGATTATCTTCTGTATTCAAAGGTTTTAGTCAGATGTATACCCTAGGAAGATTGTACACCCCTCCACGTGGGGGGGACTTGTCCCCCGCCCCCTACGAGGGTCTAGGGGGGCTAATCCCCCCCAGCTGGGGGGTTCGTGGGCCAGCGGTCCCCCGGCGGGGGTTTGGGGGCAATGTCCCCAAAGCTAAAAATAGATGTAAAATTGCCTTGTAAAAGTCTATTAATTTCTAGTCAATCTGGGTCGTTCATTAGGCGGATGATCTGACAGTAGAAGTTATGTTTAGTTTTGGGTTTTTTGCCCTAGAAGGCACCCCCTCACTATATATGAGGGAATTGTATTGCGTCTATGTAGATCTGTATTCTGAGTGAGGAAAAGAGAGGAGATTGAGAGCGAAGAGGGAGTTACAGCGGATCTATTGTAGGTTGTATCTCTTCAGTTTGCTGGATAATATAATAAAAGAAGGACTGGTTGTTTCTCCGTGGATGTAGCCCAAACTAGGTGAACCACGTATATCTGTGTTTCTCTTGTTTTATGCGTTTTCTATGTTTATATTTCTGCAATATTTTATGTGTTCCATTGCTCTGTAATATATATAATCTTCTAACAAAAAATCCATGTTTTCCTGCCATATTTCAATTGAACATACAACATTTCAGAATTTAGTCTTTGGTTTCAAAAAAAAAAAAAAAAAAAAAAAAAAAAAAAAAAAAAAAAACTATTGATTTTCATGTTCCAAGACATATTTTATTTTATTGCATTTTAGTATTTATATACCTTTATTTGTTGGCACAAAGAGTACAGAATCAGTGAAAAATGTTGACTTGAATGTTTTTAGTTAATTTTGAAATGCCATCTTTTTTCAATACCATTTTCAATGCTCATGTGTAATGAATTGTGGCATTTATCTTAGTGCATGATTTTAATTACTTAATAAATGCCTCTAATTTTATTCTATGACTTGTGTTGTTAGATTCCCAATGAGTGTTTAATAATGGTATTTAAGATTCATTATGAAAATTTTGCAATTTACATCTTTTTATAATCAGAAATTAAAAAATTGTAGATTCACTTATTCCTAGTTTATCATTTCACTACAATACTCAAATATAGGCAAATTTTCTCTCCTCTATGACTTGGAAATTGTTATTAATTTACTTTAAATTATGCATGTGTAGATATTCCAAAAAATATATAAAAAATTGGTTGGATAGCATCAAAATCCGAAAATATTTTTGAAGCTTTTATTTAAATGTTCAACCAAAACTTATATGTTCAATCTTGTGAATTCAATTCCAAATAGGAATTTAACTTTCAAGATATTATGCGTACTATTATGCTCATTTAAACCCTTTAATTACTAGTATTTAGATTGATTAAGTCATTGTTTAAACGAGTATTGTAGTTGATATTGGTACATGCATAATGTACATGACTTTGGAGCAAGTGTTTGATGAACATAATCTGAAGAAAATATATTTTGTTTTTGTATTGCAGATATTTATATGCTAACATCAAATAGTTCACAAATTCATTGTATTGTAAGACCTTTTTCCTTTATATGTCAATATGAATATGGAAGTAATGAATTTATAATATAAGCCTGTGAATCATTGATACATTTCTATTGTTCAATGTTTCTAGTATCCAGGTGTTGTTTTAAGAAATTGGTTGCAATGTTCTCATTGCAAATGAAACAATTATAAAAAAATTGTACAACTATTTTTTTCATATTAGACATATCGAAACATAGTGCAAGTGTACAAATAGACTCAAACAAACAATCATCATAGTCATTGATATTTTATCCATAGATCTACAAACCTTGTTCAAGTAATATTTGCTAAATTAACAATATACAAGTGAGAACTAGTATGCACATTTGCATGGGCTAGTTGCTTCAGTTATTGAAGCTATAATATCTATTGTGCTATGTAACAAAAGTGGTTCAAATTCTCCAAATACATAATTTTGATTATCTTGCAAAATATTATATTCATGGTCATCAATGACCAATGACTGGATTTAACTATAGATATTAGTTTAATTTTAGTTTTAGATAGACAATGAGACCTCGTTACAGGTGGTATACAGCCATACCAAACAAAATAAAATTAAATAATTGGAACCGTGATTGAGCACATACTGAATTTTACTAAGAGATTTTTGCCACTTGTCAACAATTGCTTATTTAAATTGAATGCAAGCATATTCATTGCTGTAGGCATAATTTGTCTTGATCCCTGTTCACATTCACAATAATTATATCATAGAAGACTCATCTATTTCTTTTTAAACTATTTATCACTATTTATGGCACATTAAACTTACTATTCTTTTGAGCACTGTTGTATAGGTTTCCTCAACAAGATACATTCCACTAGTTCTCGTTGCATTGTTATTTCTTGTTAAGTATATGTGTTAATATCTTCATGAAAATCAGAATGCCCATAAGGTGAAGCACAACATGATAATGGATTCCATGTTGAACTTTGGTTGCACACTGGGTATACCCAGAGTCCCAGTAGAAGATTCATTATACACAAAGCTAGGAGAAGGAATTGGGCAAATACTTGCACATTTTGTCAAAAACTTCTTTGCCAATTACTATGTTATTATATTCATTTGTGTCAAGTATTTAGGTCTGAATACAACTGCAACTAGAAATCAGAGTTATCAAATTGTTGTTCTAACAATGAAGGTCATACATTATTTCTTCAGTTGGATCAATGTTCATGAAAATTGTTCTTCTAGCAATAGAATACAAAGACAAACACAAAACAATGTGTATTTCTTGGCCACTTGACATTTATTGTATATTTAGCAATCTGTTTCCAAGTTTTTGAATAGATTCAACTTTGTTGTCTCAACAAGACATATGTTTTTTTGCCAATTTTTTTTAAATGCAGTTTATAACACCCTCCTACGACATCTATGCAAGTAACCAGCCAACCAGGGTAAGCATGTGACAAGAGGATACTATGATAGGATTTAGACTCCTATGTAAGCTTAAGGGAGTAGAATCGACATAAATATAACCTACATACCTTCCACATTAAAAAATGGACTCCCAAGAACCATCCCAACCTTTCCGGCAACAAGCCCCTAGGTCCCACTGATTTTTTAGATCAGTTAACCCCTAGAATCTCCCCATGCTATGGGAATGTCAGCATCGAGAGGGTTCTGGACACTCCCACAACATGGCATGTCAATGTTCAGGGAATAGCTTTCTGAGTGTTGTGCCAACATCCCGAGGATTTGACCCACTTTTTCAAGCCCAACGCCCAGGTCACTGCCCATAATTAAATGACACCTTCATAACAAAAATTTAACAAGGTAATGATGATACAAATGCAATTACTTGAACAAGGGATTGACTGGACCCCTACTAGATATGAGACACATTACGTCAAACGTATGAAAAATATGTAATCTACAGGTGTAAACGACAAAATTAAGCATAGGGGTCTCATACTTATATGAGAATCGCTAAGAGGCGTTGTTCCCTTATATCATTAGCTACATTATCATCTATTAGGTCATAGATACATTATTAATTCATTTACAAATCAAAACATGAGGAAAACCATACAACATCATTGTCATAATACATGCTTATAACCAGCATAATAACAACAGAAATATCAAGGACACATTAGCCATAAAATCCACATATAAACTAGTACATTTGTACATAATATATCAAGGAGAGCAACTCTTATTAATGAGTGAAAAGTCCAACCTAGGATGGGACTACCATGTTCCACTCGACAATAGAATAGCTTAGCCAATTATCTCTTCATTCATTGATCCCCGTGCCACATTCCAAGCATGAATGTGGGACTAAAACCAAAAGAACCAACTAGGGCATCCCGAGGCTAAACCACCTTACCCTCATCAATAGAAACCAAGCTTTGCCGTAATCCATCCTGGATCACACCCGGATGCGGGTGACACATTATGGTTTTAATGAACACTTTGAAGGATGGCAGCGAGGGGACGGGCCACTTGGTTGATGGCGCCCCTCCCCATACCACCCTGAGGCGCAACATTAAATGCAAGTCTGAAGCGGAAAAAAGTCATTTACTGTTTGGATATGGAGGTACCTCGGTTCATTCTTTCACCGTCTCTCTTGCTCCACTGCACCTACCCGCCTCAAGCCTATGAACCCAGCCTTCGCAATACAACAAGCCATCACTGCTGGATAGTACGCTGCGCGGATTTTGGTAATGGGTTTCACCATTCCCATTCTGGTCTCTGCATTCTAACCTCGGCTTAGAATGACCCTGCTCCACCTCACAATTCCTCTGCTAGAGCTCCCTCTGTCTTTGTCCCTCTTGTCACTGCTCCGTCTGAGCACTCAGCCAGCGATATCAGCATGGTGAGACATCGTATGAGAAGTAGAAGGGGAGGAACTTGGGGAGGTATTTCTTGCCCTCCGATTGAGTAGTTCCCTAAGCATGCTACCTCATCTCCCTCCCCTGAACTGCATCATCCTCCATTTCATGGGGTGGGTATGTATCCAAGCACTAGAAGTGGGCGTGGTCTGGCTCGTTCTTCAGGTGCTATTCATGGCGAATCTGCTGTCCACTCAGCTAATTTTCCTCTGCCCATTCATCTAGCTCCACTCAACCTAATTCAGGTTCTGTAGCTCCCTGAATAGGCCTGTAATTACGGCTACTATTTCCATCCTCTTCAATGAAGAAAACATTCAGATGGCCTCTCAGGTCGATAATTCCAACTTGCCGCAGGAGGATCCTCCCAGATGTAGTAATTGTATAGATACTGGTAAGAATGGGATAGACGAGGGCCTCTTCACTTCGCATGGCCAGAAATTTGGTGGCAATCAGCATGGTGAAGGGGGTAGCTCTGTTGCCACATGCCCCTCTGGTGGTTCGAGTCATGACGGGTCTGCTATGCAGGTTGCACCTGGCGATGGTGGAGAGCCACACGGCGGCAATGGAGAGCCAGACAACAAAGTTTCCAGGGATGAGGCGCATGAGTGGGCATGCCCAATCTTTGAGGAACCCATCCCAGATGACTTCAACTAGGCTGACGTGGCTTCCAAGTGGCTGGACGTGGCAACCAGAGATATGGACGAGGCTGTCAGTGGTTCAGACATGGCTACTTGGTGTTAATATGTGGCTTCCAGATGTTTTCTATATGGTCTTTTTGTTTTTGTTAGTTTTGGATGGAATCTGGTATCCTATCTGGACTATATGTCAGGGCATCATCTCACTATTTCTGTTGTGGGTTCTGGACTCAAGAATTGATACCATTTTTGGTTTTTATGCTCTCTGTGGACTGGTTTCCCCAATGTTGGGGCAGTCCAGACTTTTGCTGATACTCTACGTTAAACTTGGTTGAGGCTTCATCCTCTCTGTATTTTTCTATACATATTAATAGATTTCCTTTACTTAGAAAAAACAAATCCATCCTCGATCACTAGGAAAACACAATAAACATGTAATGATAGGCTTTACCATGATCTCAATCAAATAACTAGGACAAAACAAGCATGGATGCCACCGGATTTCTCCACCTACATAGTGAGGAATTTTCCTATATCCCAGTCTCTGATCTAGGAGGATCTCGTCAGATCAGTTACACAGGTTCAGTGTCGTCATTAGCATTCAGTCCGATGTCATCAGCTTCAACATTGATGTTATGGTTCAATTTGTTTGGTAATGTACATGGTTTTCATCATGATATGTTTTGTTAACTGGTTGTTGACATGTGATTGTTGTTTGCCTCATAGGATTTGAATTTCAACATGTTGGTTGTCATCAATCCGCTAGGATATGGTTTGTCATCCATGTTGTTGGGTTTGGTTATCGTCATCATGTTATGATTGTCGCAAATGTCACTTTGTGACAATTTGATGTAAATGGTTTTTTTATGTAAGGCTAAAACCTATGACTAAACCCTATCCCTAAAAGCTATGGAGGGAAACATCAAAACCTAAGTCTAAAAAACATAACTCTAAAGTCCTAACCTTCTCGGGCTCTTACAAAACAAACCATATTATTAAACCATTACAAAATCTATTGAAAACCTATTGCAATATTATGTAATAAAACCATGTAATAAAAACGTTTTAAAAAATACATAAACCTAAGTTGAAACCCTCTCGGGCTATTCAAACAAACTATATTACAAAAACATTGCAAAATATAATATCACAGTCCCTTGACCACTGGCCTAAACTGTGCGGGGGTAGTAGTCATGTGAGCAGCAAATGCTAAGCAGGTGGAGATCACCATAGACCGCAACCACTATTATGGCAGGTTGTGACATGTGAACAAGGGCAGTAACCACATAGTTTATTGTAACCACAGCAACGAAACTGCGCATCGGAACAAAACTGTTAGAGGGAGAAAGCGCCATGTGATCAGCGTTATTACCTCACTATTAGGGGTAATCACCAGGTGTCCGACAGTGATTAGACCCCACAGTTCACATGCTAACCATTATCTACTCTGTGCTTGATCCTAACTGCCAGCAGTGCGGTGATAACCCAAAGTCCAATTTTGGGTTTTTGTTACAGTTTGTTTTTAAAATTAATTCAAAGACCATGTATAGTGTCCCTAGGTGGCAAATAGTGACAAGACTAAGAACATGAGAACTTAATTGCAGCTCCTACTTTTAGAGTTCATGCCAATCTTGGCTAGGAAGAGCTCGGATGTATCTACAACCCTTTAAAAACACCTTTTTTGTTCATGAAGAGGGATGGAGTGGTTTTGAGTTTTTGTATGCAGATTCTAGAGGTTAGAGGTTGTTTTTGTTTTTAGTGTAACAAGAGCATTGGGAGTCGGAATTGGGAATCGTGATAGGCATTGGAAAGATGGTTAAGAGAGCTTTATTTTGACAGTGAATAGAAGTGGTTGTGTGCACATTAAGGTTGGTCAATTTTCTGTGTAATCAACCTCCTTAGATTCAATCCTAATAAATCAGTTGCCCATCTTGAAAGTGAACCCAGAGATGTAGTCCATCAGGGACGAACTCCGTAATCAATCTTGTTGTCTGGTATTGTTGTGTATTTGCTGTTTTCACTTCTATTTTGCATCTTACTTATGTTTTCTCATTTGTCGTAAAGTCTTTGTTCTCAAGCATTTCTCATGATTTCATCATTTTAAGTTAACATTCATTTCGTTGTTGGCATAATCAATTCTAATTCACTTTTAACATATAATCATTTCAGATCATATAATTGGTACTAGAGTAGGTTTCGTTTGTAAAATTTTCCATTGGATGTTAACCAGGTCAAAATCACAACATGGAGAAGGAAACCCCAAGCAGATTGATCCAAAATTTGGAAAGTGAAGAGTCGTTCATAAGTCGACCATGACAGGATCTGATGCAGGTGAAAATACAGAAACTAAGATGAGTAATGAACAATTTCAACAAGCATTCTTGACTATGCAGCAAATGTTGGGAGAATTTACAAAGACAAGAAGGCGAGAGATGCAGCTTCTTCTTCAAAGACATCAAAGAAGGACAAAGGTAAAGGCAAGGCTGATAAACCACCTTCACCTCCATCATCTCCATCATCTCCATCTTCTTCTTCTTCTTCTTCTTCTTCCAGTGTAGAATTTGAAACAGAAAAGAAACCTAAGAAAACATCTCTTTTGAAACTTGATGTAAAATTTGAGTTACCTATTTATGATGGTGAAATGAATCCTAAAAACCTAGATAACTCAATTAAGTAGTTAGAAGTGTATTGTCGTATTTAGAACATTTATGACGATAAAATGAAAATTTAGTTAGCTACACTTAGAATGGGGGGGACAACTTTAATTTGGTGGGAAATTAAAACTCAGATAAATGTAAAGCAGAAAGGTAAAGTCATCTCTTCATGGTCTAAGTTTTTAAAAGCTCTTAGGAAATAATTCTATCCTTTAGGATACATGCAAAAAGCTGTTATTGATTGGTAGCATTTGAGGCAAGGTAAAGGGCAGAGTGTTCAGGATTTTACTCAAGAGTTCGGAAAGAAAGCATTGGCACTTGGTATTTCATTGGATACACGTGAAACTTTATTAAAATACATCGGCAGTTTACATTCATATTTGTAGCATACATTATTGATGTTTAATCCTGATGATTTTGATGAAGTGTGTGTTGAAGCCATACATATTGAATCAGGTGGTAGACCATTCAAGTTTTCACCACAATCATCCAAAGAGTTGGAAATCAAAGATTCCAATGACAGTAAAGGGAAGAACAATTCGAGGAGAACGAAATCAACAATAGCTCAGAGGGAAATACCTACTTGTTCTCATTGCCAGAGAATCGGTCATGATTTATCTAAGTGTTGGAAACTTCATCTAGAACTTAAGCCCAAAAAGTTCCTTAAGGAGAAGGATGAAAAGAAAGCAATTGTAGCAGACCAGCAAGATCTAGGCTCAGATTCAGGTGATGAAAGGAGGATAACTACTATAGTTTCGACAAGTAAAATTTCTGACACTGGTTCAAGTTCGAATACTATTGAATCTTCATCAAACATAAATCCTTCAAATGAGGATAAAAGAGTTGAATTATTTAACATAAGGATAAATTCTAACCACACAAAGATACATACAATGTTTGACAGTGGATCACAGGCAAAACTAATATCTGAATATTTAGTTAAAAACTTGGGTTTGGAGACACGGAATCATCCAAGACCTTACCCATTAGGATGGCTAAATAAATCAACTCAGATAAAAGTCACAAAATAGTGTCGATTAAGATTTTCAATTACAGCTAATTACATTGATGAAGTGGAATTAGATGTGGTTCCAGTAGACATATGTGGAGTTGTCTTAGGAAGTCCTTATCTTTATGATTGTGATGCAGTGTTTTTACAGGAGAGAGCATAAATATCACCTTAAGAAAGATGGGGTTGAATTTATTGTCAGGGCATATCAAAGTAAAAATAACTTGAATTTAGTTGTTGCTAATTAGATGAAGCGATTAATAAGTTCAAATAAGAAATTTGTAATCATGTGTGTAAAGGAACAACATAAGAGTCGACATGATGTTTGTTCAAGTTATGAGTCTCAACTTAAAGATAGTTTGATCGAAGAAGTAGAAACTTTTCCAGTTCTATTTTAAAAAACCAAACATATTACTTATAAAAAGGGAATACAACATGAATTACAGTTGATGCCTAAAGCTCTTCTACCTAATGTTAGAATGAATCAATTTAGTCCAATTCTGGAAGTTAATAGTTACAGGGATGCAGTTCAATATTGGGGAAAGTCATAGTTAAATTTCTCTTGTATTGTGTCACCATTTCATGTTTCGAACAGTTTGGAAGCCTCTTTTCAAATGGAGAGGAAGCTTATTTGTTTTCATATCAAACCCTTTTCTAAAGCAGTGTGAAATTATTTAATGGAAACTTATGCATCAGGGGAAGGTGCTAATCAATGGAAACATCATTTAATAAATGAAGAAATAGTGATTAAAACAAATCAACAGCCACTTCAACTTCCAAAATCAAACTAAGTTGCAACAGTATTCACTGTGGAGCGATAAAAAGGGTCTTTTTAACACCTAATTACCTCACATTAATTATCAACCCAGGGACGACTTTTTATTTCAAGAGTGTACTCTGTCTGAGGCGGCTATTTACTCAAGAGTAATGTTTTGCAGTATAGTGCTTAAAAACCCACAAGTAAATGAATGCTTGAAAAAGAAATCTAATTGAAACAGCAAGCAACTGAAATGTTCTAAACTAAATCATTCATTCAAACAACCATCAATCGAGGATATGGTAGCAATAACTCAGTCCTCTAGAAATTGATGAAGGAAAAGGAATTAGAGTATGGATCATGGATCTGGGAGCATAATAGCGTCTGCTGTGTCTCACGACAGCCTTGATCCTCCTCCCACACCAAACCAATGAATGCAAGTAAAAAGGAAATGACAAAAAGCAGCATGAAATGAAATGGACAGCAGTAAATGAAACAACAATTAGAAGAACTACATCTCACGAGTTAAAACCAACTTACTCACATTCTGCAATAAAATAACAATCTTCAAAAGCAATTTCAATGAACTTTACTTTATGAGACGATATTCACAAATGAATTATGGAACAGCAGTTCATTATAAAACAGGAACGT
>APFE030453164.1:25388-90817 GCA_000404065.3 Pinus taeda | reverse complement strand
ACTTGGATTGGGAGAGGAAAATACCTTCCTTGGATTGCAAGACTTGGAGACCGAGAAAATAATGTAAGTGTCCTAAGTTTGTCATTTCAAACTTCTTTTTAAGGCTGGACTTCACATGGTTGATAAGGTTGGATCACTACCAGTGAGGATAAGATCATCAACATAAAGAACAAGAATGATAAGAGACTTGCCCACTTTCTTGGTGTAGACAGTATTGTCAGAATGACACCTAGAAAAGCCGGATTCTAAAAGAAAGCTATCCATTTTGGCATACCAATCCCGAGGAGCTTGCTTGAGACCATAAAGGGATTTCTTAAGCCGACATACAAGGCTGGAGTCTGTTTGTATAAACCCAATAGGTTGTTCCGTGTAAATTTCTTCATGCAAGTCCCCATGCAAGAAGGCAGATTTAACATCCATCTGATGGACTTCCTATTTGAAAGAGGCAGCAAGGGAAAGAACAAGGCGGACAGAGTTTATTTTGGCAACGGGGGAAAAGGTTTCAGTATAATCAATGCCTTCAACTTGTGAAAAGCCCTTAGCAACAAGTCGAGCTTTATGTTTATCAACTTTCTCATCTGGCCCATACTTGGTTCTGTAAACCCATTTGCATCTAACAAGTTTGCATCCCTTTGGTAGAGGAACAAGATCCCATGTATTGTTTGCCAATAATGAACGATATTCTTCATTCATAGCTGCGTCCCAAACTAGATGGCCTGAAGCTTCTACAAAGGTGTCAGGATCATAATTTACTGACACTTGAGCCAGTAAAGAAGTGGCTCTTTGAAACTGAGAATGGGTACGGAGTTGATCTGTAGGATCACCGGCAAGATCACCTGCTGCATCTCGAGTAGCTGGGACCCATTTTGGAAGTGAAGGAGATGAAGGAGCTAAAGGATGATACTGAGAAGGTGGGGGAGGATTGTCATCCTCACTTTCATCATTTGAAGAAGAAATATGTTCAAAGGTAGAAGAGATAGAGAGAGGTGGCACATGCGCCGAACTAGGCTTGTAGGCCGATTTATTTTCATCAAAATTTACATATCTTCTAATTATAACATTTTTGGACTTAAATGGAATAATTCTATATGCTTTGACATCTTCAGAATATCCAACAAAGGTACATTTTTCACTCTTTGGTTCTGAAGCTTTACATTTCTCATCTGGAATATGGGCCCATGCTTCACTTCCAAAAACATGAAAGTGACTCACATCTGGTTTAATAGAGCTCCATGCTTCTTCTGGAGTGATGTTCTTTAAAGCTTTAATATGAGTGCGATTTAGTATGTAATTTGCACAGTTAATTGCTTCTGCCCAATAGTTAAGACTAAGTTCTTTAGGTTGAAGCATACAATTAGCCATTTCCTTTAAGGTGTGATTCTTCCTTTTAGCTACACCATTTTGTTATGGAGTATATGGAACAGTATGTTGCATTTGGATTCTATGCTTAGTGCAAAAGTTGATGAAGTCATTTTTAACATATTCTCCGCCATTATCTGATTTTAGCTTAAGAATTTTATGTCCAGATTGTTTTTCAACAAAGGCCTTAAAGGCCAAGAATTTGTTAAATACTTCACTCTTGAGTTTTAAGAAATATACCCAAGTGTGCCTGGAGAAATCATCAATGAAAGTTAAGAAATATTTGTAGCCAAAGAAGGAAACAACTGGAAGTGGACCACATAAATCACTATGCACAAGCTGTAGAGGGGTCGAGGCGTGCCAAGAGGCACGTTTTTCGAAACTGTCCCGATGATGATTTCCGAGTACACATGTGGAACAAACACCATCTCTGCAAGATACCATGGGAAGACCTGTCACCATATTTTCTTTACATAGGTTCTGAAGAGAGTGATAGTTTAAGTGACCAAATCACTCATGCCAAAGTTTGCTCACTTCATCATTATGAGCAACAAATACTGAGGGAAGATTTGATGACCCAAAGTTGTGAAACTTATACAACCTTGTGGAATCATCAGCAATGCTAGTGGCTAAAATCTGTCTAGGATCCTTTAGGTCCTTAATTACAACATCGTGAGGTGAAAATTCAACGATTTTACCTTCACCTGAATGAGCTATCTGATAAACAGATAAAAGGTTGGAGGATAAGGTTGGAACACATAATACATCATTAAATTGACCATTGTCTATATGAACAGTTCCAGTCCCTACAACACTAAGAGATCTATTATCACCAACATATATATATTTGGTGTTACAATCATTTAAAGAAGAAAACATGGCTTTATTTTTGGCCATGTGATAAGAAGCTCCAGAATCAATGAGCCATTCATGAGAATGAGAGGAAGAAGAAACATTTAATGCATAGCCAAACCGAGATGCTTGACAACCACATGCAGAAAGTGCCATTCCTGAAGATGAATTTAAGAGTGCTCCAAATTAATGTTATGCTTCTTCATTGCTGCTTCCAAGGCTTCCATCTTCTTAAAGCATTTAGATTCTAATTGGCCATCTCGATTACAAAAGTTGCAATGTCTATCAGTCTTCTTGCCTTTGTTTTTATTTGCCTTATCATTCTGGTGAAATGATTTTTCATTTTAAGGCTGAAATTGCTTAGGACCCTTGTTTGGTTTAGGACCATTCTTTTTAGGATATGACTTCTTAGGATTCTTTGATTTTGGTTGCTGCTGGGCGATTAACGCTTTCTTAGAAGAGTTTCCAAGATTAAGAAGACCAAGGTGTAAGAGTTTTTCTTGTTCTCTTATTAAAGAATCACAAAAAGCATCAAAGGAAGGGGGCCTGTAGTCATGTCCTTGAGAAATGAAGGCTTCTCTTGTAGAATGGAAGATGGAAACAAACACAGAGTAGGCTGGTCCCAACTTAGTAAGAATGCAATAGATAAGGGCACTGTCTTCTTTCTTAACTTTAACACCTTCCAAGAGAAGTCTAATGGTCTTGAACTTGGACAAGAAATCTTCAATGCAAGAAAAAACATTGGGGTTTAATGTAAGCAACTCATTTTCAAGCTGATGGGCTCTAAGTTCATTTTTTATTCCAAAAACTTTAGTAATCTGCGCCATTACTTTATCAGGAGTATCAAGTTTAGCAATATGGAATCTAAGATAGGGAGAGATAGACATCCCTATCAACCCACGTGATTGATCTTGCCTATTTTCCCATTTGGCTGCTTTAGCTTCATCTTTTGGCTTGGTTTCTTAGTCTGTGGCTATTCGGTAAAGACCTTTACTTCTAAGTAAATCCACAATGTAGGACCACCATTGGAAGTAGTTGGTGCTGTCAAGGATAACTTGGCATGAACTTTCCATTTTGACAGAAACTGAATCTATGTATGCTAAAACTAAGTTTTCCAATGGAAAGAGCTCAAAAAATTAGGTTGGTTAAAAAAAAACGGTTCTGAAAACGACTTCCAGATGAAGAAGTTATGACCTTTTTAAAAAAAGTTGATGAAGGCGCCGACAAAGTGCGGGAATGTGCAGAAATGAAAAATATGCTCCTTTTTCAACAAAAAGGAGATTTGAACCCAAGACCTCTACTCTCTTAAATTAGCTTTGAACCAAGTGAGCTATACAAAAAGATAGGGAGAGAGAGAGAGAGAGAGAGAGAGAAGGCGGGGGGCTTTGTTTTCATTTAGTCACGGATGCTTTGGATTGTGTTCTTGCTTGAGAACGTTCTTTTTCTCCCTACAACACAAAAACACAAAACCCAACATGGACATGCAAAAAAAACAAGTCTTACGGCTTAAAGCTAGCTTTACCCGGAAACTAAATATTTTCCTCAATGTTTCTGATTTTCCGAGATCACACTAAGGTGCAAGGAAAAGAGCATACGCCTAAGAAAAAAATCTTCTTTTCTGTTTCTAATTTGCCCAGATTGCACAGAGTCGCAAGGAAAAGAGCATACGCAGAAATGAAAGGTATAGATCCGGTAAAAAAAAATATCTAAATAAACCGAAACCGAAATAAACAGAGAGAAAATAACAGTAAACTGCAAATAAACATTGTATACCTCTAGATCTAAAAAATGACGCAGCTAGGGCTACCGGAAACCTTTTCACGTGAAATGAAAGGAGTTCCTCACTGGAACAGATACTCCCAACACAACAGAGCAGTCCTCTCGGCCCGAGAGCAGTTAGAAATAATAGATCTAGGAGATGGCAGTCGCATGCAGTTCTATCGACTTCAGATTTGGATCAACAACAGACGCGGCCCTCAAATAGCTTTGATACCATGTAGGAATATACAGGGTAAGTTCCTCAGACAGAACACCAAAAGGACACCGCTCACAAACATATATCAGATCAATACACCAGTATTTTGACGTGGTTAAAACACTCAGAGAGGGAAACAGTCCACGGCCTGTGCCAACGTGGCTACTACAGCCAATTTATTAATAAAAGAATGGAAATTTACATAAGCTTCTCTCATGCACGGTGAACCTACAAATGACCCTCCATGCGATTTAAATAGAATTCATGGACCAATCGGGGGTCAAGCCATGGATCAAGTGTCGGTAATACCGAGGAGAGAATGAACCGTCGGATCACTAAATATCGTGACCATTGGATTGTAAGTTACAAAATGTACAACGGTAAAGAAACACACTTTACCTAACTCTATACTAGACCAAGTTGAACTCAACTATTTCCTATGTGTCGGAATATCCTAACATGATAGGTCTTCTTAGACCTTATCTTTTACAAAAGCAGGTTTTTTCTTTTTACATAATGATTTAAAGTGTGAAGCTTTATTCTCCATTCTTATCCTAATTTTAACTGAAAAAAAACATAGAAATTCTATCCCCAATTTTTCTCCTAAACTTTTTCTCTCATACCCTTTTATTTAGTAAAAGAATATTTACATAATCTTGACTTCCTACTTTATTAAAAATAACAAAATACTAAAATTTATCACACCCCCCTTTTATCACATATTTACAAATGAAGATGGTCTTGATGCTCCTGCATCAAGGGACCAGATCTCCCCACCTCAGCTCTTAGTCATTCATAGTATTGTCCAGGATTGAAACATGTGATTCGTAGGGAGCAATGATCCGGTTTTAAACAGGAACACAACAAATTACAGATATAACCATACATATAGAGATACAACAGAAATAATACTTCATCTCATACTGTAAAATACTAAAATATGCTTACAAACAGAAATGGAAATAAACTAGCTAGGGCGATTATAGCGTATCTCTGAGAAGAGAGGTGGCAGCTACATGCCTCTAAACTGTTTTACAATGAGGCTCGAAGGCCTATTTATTGTTGAGAAATAATGGAAAACCCTAAACATCTAAAAACTTAATCCTAGAAGATGAAACACCAAACTGTGGGCCCCGTTTGGGTAAATTGGTACATCAACTTCTCGTGGTTGTAGCTTTGGCATACGATCTACGTTTGATGTGCACAATATCTTGTTAGAAAGATCTATCTGAGAACTACAACTTTGGGAAGAACATTGTCAAGCCATGGACCCATGTTGCTCCCATTTTTCCCAAAAAATGTTGTTTAGGGCCTCAAAATGGCTTTGGAAGTTCACGACCCGAAAAATTGCTAAAAATAGTAAATTGTGCTAAAATTAAGGAAAATGAAAAGCTGAAAGAAATAATGATAAGGGTCCAAGTGGACTTGGTAGGTGGTCACCAATATCCACCTGGATCATTCCTCCCCCCTTAGGAAGCAATGGTCCAAAGATGCCATTTCATCAACCATGGCCTCTTTCCCAAGTTTTCCATCCTCTGAATGTATTGACTCCCTCACAGTTCTAGGATCATCATAAGTAATAGATAAAGAAAAATTTGAATAGAAAGAAGATGGACTATGCCTTTTTGGCTACCTTCTTTCTCGAACTGATCCTCTTACATTTCTATAATCCATAGTACATTAAGAAGACTCTTTTCGGTAGAAATCACATAGGAGAAGAAAAAATTCTGATGTGTTTCGAACTAGCTAGTGTGGTACATCATCAGGACCAGATAGAGATGTAGATCATGGCATAGGCTTGAATAGACTTAAATAGGTTCTGATCTTCTATTCCCTCTCTTTTTTGACTTTGTTTTTTTTTTCTTGGTAATGGTTATGATTTTCGATCTTTTCTTAATTAAGATTTTTATTTTATTTTATTTTAATAATTGCTGTAAATTATAATATTATTATTCATAAGCTGCCGTTATATAATTCGTTATAAGAATATCATTATTAAAATATTATTTTTCATAAACTAGCTATTATATGCTATTTTGGTGTCTACATCGCCCTCTATTTAAGCATGTGCCATGATCTACATCTTCATTTGGTCCTGGTGATGAACCACACTAGGTAGTTCGAAATGAGTCAGCAAATTTTTTCTTATGTGATTTATACCGAAAAGACTCTTCTAATTGATCTTCTCACAACTAAAGTTTGTGGATCTTCATCTTCTGATTCATCTTCTACAGTAGATTCTGATTCTTCCTCCTTTAGCTAAAACTCTATATTCTCAAGTTCCTTTCATATGACTTCATGTTTAATAACCTGTTTCGCCTCTCTAAACACCACATCTCGGCTATACACAACTTTCCTTGTTTCTGGGTTTTAGAGCTTATAACCTTTTAAACAATCCTTATACCCAATAAATATGCACCTTTCAGATTACTATCTAACTTGTTTCTTTTCTCCTTTGGAACATGTACTTATGCATCATAGACAAATACCCTCAGATGTGAAAGAGAGGGTTTCTTACCAGTCCACACCTCATGTGGAGACTTATCCCCCAATGTTGATGAACGTGATCTATTAACTATGTAACATGAAGTCTCCATCGCCTCTACCCATAATTCCTGTCCTAACCCAACACCATTGAGCATGCTTCTTTCCTTTTCCATCAACGTCCTGTTCATTCTTTTCGCAAGTCCATTTTTCTGAGGTGTGTATGGAGTAGTCTTCTGCTGTGTTATAACACTCTTCTTACAGAACTCTTCAAATTATTTCTTGTAGAACTCTCCACTGTTATCTATCCTTAGCACCTTTATCTTCTTCTAAGTTTGGTTTTCCACTAGAGCCTTAAATTCTTTAAACCTGTCAAAGACTTCCGATTTCCCCCTAAGGAAGTATATCCATGTATTCCTTGAGAAGCCATCTATAAATGATACAAAGTGCATAGACTTACCCAGTGATGGAACTGACATAGTTCCAAACACATCATTGTGCACAAGCTCTAATACCCCTTTCGCCCTCTTAGCAATAGAGGGGAAACTCTCAACATTCTACTTCCCATATACACAACGTTCACAAAAATCAAAATCTAGGGAGTAATTAGACATAATTACTACCATAGCATTACCATGATGTATTCGAATGTTGTTCTCTCTAGTATGTCCAAGACTTTGATTCCATAGCATAGTATTTTCTCTAGAGACCACTAGATTTTGTGCTCCACGTTCAGGAACCACAGAACTGTTGCACCCATCAATAAAAATGCTACCTAAAATCTTGTACAGAGTTGTAATCTAAACTCCCCACATCAATACCAGTTCTCCCCAAACAATCTTGCAGACATATTTCTTGAACACTGTTTTTACACCTACATCATCCATCTTGCTTATAGAAACGAAATTTTTTGGTGAGTGCAGGAATATGCAAAATACTCGGAAGTGTTCTAATCCTTCCACCTTGCAAATTCAAATTGATTTTTCCACGTCTGGTGATTCTATGCTTCCTTTCATCCCCTAAGAAGACATCACCACCATCATAATTCTCATACTCGCAGAAACACTCCCTATGGGGAGTGAAGTGAAGGGATGCACTTGATTCACTCAACCATGCCTCATGATCTACATGTGTTCTTGAAGAAGAAACCAAGTACACATCCCAACCTTCCTCTGAGGTGGTTTTCACCTCTGTAGAAGGAGTATCATCAGATCCTTTTCCTTTCTCAAGAGATTTAGATCTACAACTGTTTTTAAAGTACCCTTCCTTTCTGCATTTCCACCATAGCTTTACATGTTTTCCTAAATATTTAGATCACCCTCTATATTTAGATCTCCCACTCGAGGAATTATTTTTGTTTCTGTTCTGGGACTGTCCTCATAGAGACAATGCATCTCCATTCTGGCCCTCCATATTTTTTCATCTCATCTCCTTCGACAATAAGGATGAGAATATTTCATCAAACCGTAATGTAGTTGTATTACTACATATTGCAAGAACCAGACTATCCCATGAATCTATTAGAGAACACAAAATACTGTTGCACTTATCTTCATCTGAAATTTTAATATCAATAGATAACAACTGATTTACCACAGTATTAAAGGCATTCAGATACTCTGTCATCCAGTCTCTATCCTTCGTCTTCAAGTTATACAACGTTTTCCGTAGGAACAATTTATTCACCAAATAATTGGATTGGTACAAAGTATCTAACTTGTCCCACAAATCCTTCATTGAAGCTTCCCCTCATACATTAACCAATATTGAATCTGTGATACACAACTGTATTGTGCTCTTTTCTTTCTGATCTAACTTATTCCAATCTTCATCAAACATTGACATTGGTTTAGTACCTACATCTACCATAATCCACTGATCTTTATCCACCAGTAGATCCTCCATCTTGAGTTTCCACAACCCAAAACTCTGACCATTAAATTTCTCTATCTCTATATTTCCACTACTCTCCATCTTCTTTCACAACAAGAATTGATCCCATAGATCTCCCACTAAATAGGGCCTACCACAGGCTCGAGAAAGACATCTCAGCAGCAAAGGTGTCCCCTTGAAGCTGAAACAACTCTGATACCAAATGTAGGTTTTACCCTGTATAGAAATTACCTGCAAACGGATTCCTAAAAATAGGAAGTATACAATGAAAAGACCATAAAACATTAAATATATAAACAAAGAGATTTTCCCCTATATCCCAAACCGGGACTACCAGATTGATTTTTCATTATATTCCTTTCAATGTTACAATACATATGTATACCAGGGAAAATTTTAAAGATGGAAATTTATTTTAAAGTTTAAAAAACTTGGTGAATCTCACTAGTACATAATATGAAAATTGTAAAATCTTTGGCAATGTTTTTGTAGAAGTATTCAAATTTATAATAATTTTATATAGTCTCAAGGTAAAATCTTGGCAATTTTTAAGGTAAAATAATTTAATACTATAAAAATTAGACGAATAATTTTTAGAAAAAAAATGAAATTAATGAATCTTTTTTTCTAAAAAAACATGGAAAATTAGCCCTTTTGCGAATATTAGCCCCTCAAATTTTCCCTGATGTATACATGCTGAAGCATCCATAACCCCAATCCATTAACCCTGGATTAGAACATAATCATAGTTCCCTTGACCGGATCTACAAATTACCATGGGCATAAAACCATCATGCCCAAAACCATGTGTGAAATCCATACACAAAACCATAGGTAGATGTGTGTGGGACTAGTCATGGATATAATATAACACACACCCAACATTGTACCAAAGTTCATATGCTGATTTATTGTTGATGATAAAAGAAGGAAATCTATTTTTAATATATCTTTCACAAAGTATTACTTCACCCCAAAAATTTGACTTGACATTTTTGAAAAAAAATCATTGGTCTAACCATGTTAAGAAAAGTCTTATTCATCATTTCTGCAATTTTTTTGTTGTTGTGGATTATATGGAATAGTAGTTTGGTTTTTTATGCCATTATCTCTTAAATATTGTTCAAAATATTTAGAAGTATATTCACCTCCATTTCTATCCGTAATGTACTAATATTATGTTTTATTTTAGTTTTAACCATAACATGAAATGTTTTAAACACAGAAAAAATTTATGACTTTTCCTTCAAAAGATAAACCCAACACATCCTTATATAGTCATCAATAAAGGTGAGCATATATTTATTTCCATTGGAAGTTGGTATAGGCATAGGTCCAAATAAATCTGAATGTGGAATCTTTAATCTAATTCATCAAATTCATGATGGTTTAACTTTAGATTTATCAAAAACTATACAACACCATCAAAATTATCATTGAAACTTTAAAAAATATCTTTCTAGAATGTCATATGATAGGTAGCACCTGAATCTAAATCCAATTTCTAACAATCATGGTTAAAACTTCATTAAAAATATATAAGACCATGGTTGCTGGGACACCTATTCCAAGCCAAATGTTGGTAAAAGATATGATAGTGGGCATCATTGGATGTTTTATGGCTAAAGGAAACTGAAGAGGGCATTAAATAGGCAAAAATACATTTTTGGAAAATTTATTTATGAAAATAAAGGAAAGTATGAGAAAACTAAGGTGAAAGGTCAAAGGAAAATAAGGGAAAATGAAGGAAATAGAGGTCTCATTGATAAAAAGGATTATGAGAAACAATTGGGAAGATTTTGCTTGGGTTTTACATTAGATCAAGAAAGGAAAAGAAGGCAAAGGGAAGAAAATATAAAGTAAGAGAAGGATCAAGAAGCTACAGTAATATTCTTTGCAGGTATCAATTTGCATGTGTGTTTTCCTTGCTATATTTGGCAAGCATGGTATTTCATGTGGTTCTTTTGTTGTTATGGCATGGCTTTTTCCAGCTGTGACAATGTTTTCAGCCTAGCCTTTCCATTTCTGGATAGCCATGGTGTGATGGGATTCCCATTTTTGGTTGAGATGGATTGCAAAATGGATTCAAATCTTAGCTAGGTGGATCTCTAAATGATAGAACACATGGCCTAGTAACCCCTGAATTAGACTGTGGGTTGTGGTGAAGTCAGATTTTGTGTTGCCTTAGTGGGTGTACGAATCCTTTCCAGTGAATGGCGGGATATACGGTAAAGTCAAGATGTGGATTTCTCTCTATTGGGCATAGTAACCCCGATTTGGGATATGTAGTAAAGCCTAGAGAATGGATCTCATTTTAGGGCCTAGTGATTCGATGTCGATTGCGATAAAGCCTGAGAGACAAGGCGATAGGAAAGTTCCCCATGGTGTAGGTGGAGAAATCTAATGGCATCTATGCTTATTTGGCCTAGTGATCGGGTGAAGATCATGGTAAAGCCTATTATTACATATTCGTTGTGTTGGTTTAGTGATTCAGGATGGATTACAGCAAAGCCTGGTTTCTATTGATGAGGGTGAGGTGGTTTAGCCTCAAGATTCCCTAGTTGGTTCTTTTCGTTTGAGTCCCACATTCATGCTTGGAATATTTCATGGGGGTGAATGGCTAAAGAGAGATTTGGCTTATCCATTATATGGTCGGGTGTAACGTGGTAGTCCCATCCAGGGTTTGGATTTTGCATCGTCAATATGACGTTATTTCTCCTTGTATTTCTATGAGTATTATATTGGTTTACATGTGGATCATATGGCTATAATTTTCTTGGTATTTTTGTTGCTATTATGTTTGTTATGTATATCGTTTATGATAGCAACTATCTATAGCTTTCATCATTTTCTTATTTGGAAATTAATGAACAATGTATCTATGAACTAATGGATGGTACTACAACTAATGATGTAAGGGAACAATGCTTCCTAGCAATTCTCAGATAAGTATGAGACCCCTATGTTCAGATATGTTATTTAAACCTATAGATTTCGTTCATGCCAAGTGTTTGACAGAATTTCAGTCCCAGGTTGGGATGGTCATGCCTAGTCCTAGAGTTATTTTTTGTTTGTTAGTCTTATTATCATGTGTTTAATGGATTTCGTAATTTACAGCAAGTTCTGGGCAGTGGCTATAATTATGAGCTTGAAAAGTGCTTTAAATCCCACGGACTCTGGAACAGGTCTGCTGGAAATAGTCCCTGGATGTAGGCATGTAGGCTTATGGGAGCGTCCAAATCTCTCTAGATTCTGGCATGCCCATAGCATGGGAGTGCCCAAAGGTCAGGTAGTCTAAAATGTAGTGGGACCTAGGGGCATGATACTTGACTGGTTGGGCTGGCTCTTAGGAGTGGAATGTTGATGTGGAAGGTATATTTGATGCATTTCCATCAATTCCACTTTCTTAAGGTCACCTAGGAGGTTGAATGATATCATAGTAGCCTCTCGTCACATGTTTACCTCAGTTGGCCAGCTACTCGGGTAGATGTGGGAGGAGGTCATTGCAGAGTGGTATCAGAGCATGGTTCACGCCCCGGACTAGATGGGCAGTGTGTTGGTCATGCATTCATGTGAGTTGCATATGTTTTCCTTATGATTGTAGTCCATGTTCTTGTTACATTTGCATAGTATTTACCATAGGTGTAGTGATGTTTCCATGTGAAGGTTGATAGTGTTGTTGTGGAATGTGTCGTCATGAATGTATGATTGTATATGCATTTGTTATGCATGTCAGTGTCTATATGTTGTTATATATGCATTTTCATGGTTATGGTTATGCATTTATAGTATGTCAGACATGCACTGTGAAGTTATTGTATGAATATTAGGTCAACATGATGGTATTAATATGTTATGATGCTAATTAGTTAGTTGAGATAAAGTCGGAGATGCAAATCATCAAGGTGAAGTTGCACCATTAGATCCCGAGACAAGATCATGTTGTCATATAGTTTTATATGTTGGACATGAAGGTGTGTAGGTTAGGGATTGTTATATGCATTATGGTTATTTGTATGCCTTTCATTCCATTGATGTTATGGTTGCATACATAATAGATGTAAGTTGATTAGTTAATCATATGCACATGTGTCAAATAGTTGTGAATGATAGTAACCTATGGTTGTATGCATTGCTATTGTTGTTTTATCTTAGATAAATTGATGATTATGTTATATGTTATATGTTGTTGTTGAGTATGTTATAGGTTAACTCATTGTTTTTATATGATAGTTAGCTTGATGATTGCAGTTATTACATTAAGATCTTGATGTTATATGTATCATACTAGTTTGGTGCAATAGCCCTGGTGAAAATTCCATTTAATAAAAGTTAACAAATAAAAAATAATAACCACAGTTGATGGGACACTTATTCCAAGCTAAATGTTGGGCAAAACATCCTAGTGTGGGTGTTCATTTGGTTAATAATGGCTGAGCAAATTGGAAAGGGAAATGGCTAAGGCTTTGGAAAGGAAAAATGGCATCTTTGGCACATTTATCTATGAAAATAATGGAAATTAGGAGAAAAGGGAGGTGAAAGGTTGCATGTTGCATGTGAGGAGGAAAATGAAGAAAAATAATGGAAAATGAAGAAAATAGAGGTCTCATTCGTAAAAAGTCTTTTGAGGATTAGTTAGTAACCTTTTGTCAATACAGCGTTGGATCTCTCTCATTATTCTCTCTCTCTCTCTCATACTCTTGGATACTTAGAGTTTTCTTGGAGCACTCTTGAAGGGTGTGGCACACTTGGATTTCGGAGCAAGAAGGAAAAGGAGGAGTAGGAAAGTGCAAGAGGACATCAGGATCAATAGTTACAACATATTTTTCTTTGAGTTATCAAGTTTCATGTATGTTTTCGTCACTAGTTTTGGCATGCATGGTATATGCATGTGGATATTTTGGTCATGATCTATCACTGACATGGAGGATTGCCTTGATTGATGGATTACATAGCCTTGTCATTTATTGTATATTCATGGAGATTATGGGTTTATTTCCTTGTTTTTTTGTTCATTCTCATGTTTCCTTAGCTTGGGTTAAGATATTAGTTCCTGGAATCCCTGGTTGGACAAACGCTCTAGAAGCCCTATAACAGCTTGGGTGGAGTTACTTGTAAGCATTGGTTTAAAATATCCTCTGGAGTCCCTTGGTGGGTTGAGTTACTAGTGCTGGAAGCCTTGGTTTGATAAACACTCTGGAAGCCCAGCAACAACTATGGGTTGAGTTTCTAGTCCTAGAAACCTTGGTTGGAAAAAAACACTCTAGAATCCCTCAAATGCTTGGACGGAGACCAATCTGATGATGGTTTTGTGATGTCTAACTATGAGGTGGAATCACTATTTGTGGGTTTAGGTAGATGGCCTCTAGAAGCCCTTGATGGCTTTAATTGATGTGTTCTATGAAATCCCACATTCATGCTTGGAATATGGCACATGGGTGAATCATTAAAAAGAGATTTGGCTCAACCATTATACGGTCGAGTGGAATGTGGAAGTCCCATCCCAGGTTTGGATTTTGCATCATCAACATGAGGTTATTTATCCTTGTATTTATGTGGGTATTATATTGGTTTATATGTGGATCATATGGTTATAATTTCATTGGTATTTCTATTGATATTATGCTTGTTATATATATGCTTTATGACAATAGCTATGTATGTCTCTCATCATGTTTTTACTTGTGAATGAATGAAAAATGTATCTATGACCTAATGGATGAAATGACAGCTAATGTGTTGAGGAATCAATGTCTCTTAGCAATTCTTAGATATGTTATTTACACCTGTAGATTATATATTCATGATATGTTTGACAAAATGTCTATCATGACTAGTAGGGGTCCAGTTAGGGTCTTATTCAAGTAATTTCATTTGTATTGTCAGTTCCTTATTATCTTACTATTATGAAGGTGTTATTCAATTTTTGGCACTAACCTAGGCTATGTGCCTGAAAAGTGGCTCAAATCTCAGGGACGCTTGCACAACACTATGAAAAATAGTTCGTGGACGTTGGTTTGCAGGCCCGTGAGAGCATCTAGAGCTCTCTAGACATTGGCATGCCCATATCATGAGAGTGTCCAGAGGTCAAGTGGTCCAAAAGCTCAGTCAGACCCAGGGGCCAGCTGGCATAAAGGTTGGATTGGTTCCTGAGGGTCCTAATGCAATATTTGAATGTTTTTATGGTGTGTTTCTTTTAGTTCCACTTCCTTAACTTAACTTAGGAGGTCAAATTATATGATAGTGGCCTCTCGTCACATGTTTACAATGATTAGATGATTGCTTGGGTAGATGTGGGAGGAGTGTGTTAGAAAGTGGTATCAGAGGATGGTTCACCCATCAGATTGGATGGCCTGTGTTTTGGTCATGCATGCATGTCAGTTTCATGTGTGCCTCTTACGCTTTTAGTCCATGTGTGTGTTTCATTTGCATAATGTTGATCATGGTTGTAGTGATTTCATCATCTAGAAGTTGATGTTTTTATTATGGAGTGCATTGTCACGAGTGTATGATTGGTTACATGTTGTCATATGTCACTTACATGTATCACTATTGTATGTTTGGTTAAATTCTTGTATGTTTGGTTGCATTCTTGTATTCTTGGTTACATGTATTATTCTTGTAGGTTTGGTTTCTAGTATCATTCATTCATGCTCGATCATACATTTTTATGCATGTGTGTTGTTGGTTACACATTGCTTATGCATGTTCACGTTTGCATGTGATCAAGTGCATAATGATGTAATGGTTTTTTCCATGCATGAGGTCGTGGTAAGCATTGTTGTTAAGGTCATGTATTGATGATTACACCATCTCTAGAGTGATGGTTGAATGGTTATATGCTTATGTGCTATGTTCTATATGTTGTCATGATTATGTTATACATGTATCACACTGATTTGTTGATCTTGTATTCAAGGTATCCTCCCTAAGATATAATAAGGTTTGTTGGTTTACTGTGATTTGGTTTAGCTTACATAATATACCTTGCAGGAAGAAATATCAAATGGCTAGCAAGATGGTAGACTATAAAAACACTCCCTATGAATCAAATGAGAAGTATGGTGTTGGGAACTCTTCCAATTTGGAAGATACATTGAGAAGTTTAAAGGAAGAAATAAAGAGGTGTAATACATATAACGATAGAATCATGCAGGAATAAGATAAACAATCAGAGGTAAATGAAGTGATACTTAATATTTTGTCAGACTTGCAGCGATGGGGACCATATCAGATCAACTATGAGTAGGAAGACTAAACTAATGGGGCATATTGTAGTAGATTGCATGGTGTTCACAGATTATATAGAGATGACATGGTTAGAGATGGAATATTGTTGGACACTCCTGATATAAGAGGGGATAGACACATGTACTATTCTAGTTCTGATTCAAATAGCATTATGATTGTCATTGTTATCATCCTTATAGGGGGAGTGATAGGGGATACTTTCTATATGAGTTTAAGAAATCAAAGCCTCATACTTTTGATGGAGACATGAAGAAGCCACATGATGCAAAGGCACATTTTCTTGGAATGAGGAAGATCTTTAGGTTGCATGACTATTCATAGAACATGAAAGCCAGAGTATCTAAATTTAGTCTCAAAGATAAACTAAATATTTGGTGGGAAGATGTGAAGAATGTTAGATGTATTCATTAGGAAGACTTGACTTGGAGTGAGTTTGAGTGGTTATTCAAGAAGAAGTATTTTTCAGAGAGATATTTTGATGACGAGGAAAAAGAATTCTATGAGATAAAGATGGGATCCATGATAGATAAGGAGTACACTAGTAGGTTCTTGGACTTACTAAGGTATGTGCCTTACCTCATGGAGGATAAGGCCAAGATTCAGAAGTTCATTAGTGGGTAACAAGTTGCATTCAGAGACATGATTGAGTTCGATGACCCTAGATCATTGGAGCAGTCCATCTGAAAGCTAAGGAATTGCTATGAGTAATTGAAGCATAGATATGAGACTAAGCCAGACTGGAAAGGTAATGCAAAGAAAAAATGAAAATGGGACAGAAATCAAGCAAGACCTTAGTGTATAGGTAATAAACAAAATGCAGTGCCATCTAAGAGGTTCAATGCATCAGATAGGGGAAAGGCACATCGATTTGAGGAGAAGAAAAAGGATGACGGATGGAAGCCTATAGAGTGTCAGACTTGTGGCAAGGATCATCACAGGAGGAATTTTCCATAGAATTAGGGTGGTATGCCTAAGATATATAGTGCACAAGACACACAAACTGTTGGGGATGTTGGTAAGAGTGTTCGTTGTATCTATGCAACATTGGAAAACAAATAAGAATACCATCAGGAATATATCATTGAAATAGATGGTAAGCTTTGTGAACAAGTTATTTCAATTTTTATTGACCCTTGATCTATTTATAGCTATGTTAGTCCTGAATTGGTGGATAATTGTGGTTTGAGTAAGAAATTACATGCAAAACCTTGGTTAGTGCAGTTGGCTACATGTACGAAGAAGTGAGTTGATCATTGGGTAAGATTTGTGGATTTGATTTGAATGGTATGCTTACTGTAGTACATTTGAATATATTACTATTGGGATCATACAATATGTTTCTGGGCATGGATTGTTTTTATCTTCATATAACCAAGGTGGATTTTGATGACAAAGCCATTGAGTTATTGGATGACAATGGGGAACCAAGAGTCTTGCAAGGAAAGAAGGAAGCAGAAAATGGTGTGTGTTATTTGTAGTGCACACTTCTAGTGACAAGGGTAAGGAAGTTGAGGATGCAGATGTTTTGAGAAGGTACCCAGTTTTATAGTAGTTCAAGGATGTATTTCGTGAGGATATTACATAATTTCCAACTCACTGGGAAGTAGACCTTTCTATTGAGTTGGTTCCAAGGGCAACTCCAACATTAAAAGCACCTTACAGGATGAACACACCTGAGTTAGTAGAGTTAAAGTTGCAGCTGAAGGAAATGTTGGACAACAGATATATTAGGCCAAGTGTATCACCATGGGGGACATAGGTATTGTTTTTGAAGAATAAGGATGGTACTCTCAGATTGTGCATTGACTATAGGTAGTTGGATAAAGTGACCATCAAGAATAGGTCTCTGTGATTGAGGATTGATGACTTGTTCAATCACTTGAAGGGAGAAACAGTGTTCTCGAAGATTGATTTGTGATCCAGATATCATTAGGTACGCATCAAAGAGGATGACATTTACATGACAACTTTACAGACTAGGTATGGGCATTATGATTTTGTTGTAGTTCGATTTGGTTTGACTAATGATCCAACTACATTTATGTGCTTGACGAATAATGCATTGCGTCCATATTTGTATAGTTTTTTTATTGTGTTCATTGATGACATATTGGTATATTCCAAAAATGAGGAAGAGCATGTCGATAACTTAGTAGTGGTGTTCAGGTTGTTGAGTGAGCACCGGTTTTATGCTAATATCAACAAGTGTATTTTCTTTTAGACTAAGGTACACTACTTGCGGCATGTTGTCTCCATGGAGGGAATTTCAGTAGAACCAGAAGAAATAAGGGCCATCATGGCGTGGATAGCTCCTAAGAATGTAGATGAGTTGAGATCTTTCATGGGTTTGGTAGGTTATTATAAGAGGTTCATAAGGAACTTCTCACATATTTATTATCCTATCACATCATTGCAGAGGAAAGGTAAGAAGTTCGAATGGAAAGAAGAGTGTGAGGCTAGTTTTGAGTAGTTTAAGCAATTTCTAACACATGCACCAATGTTAGATATTGTAGATCTAGATAAATAGTTTGTAGTATGCACAAATTCTTGCAAGAAAGGACTTGGTGGAGTCCTTCCATAGCATGGACAGGTGGTATCCTATGAGTTGTGAAATATGAATGGGGATGATCAAAATGACCCCACACATGATCTTGAGTTGGCAGCGATTATACATGCATTGAAGATGTGGAGACACTACCTTCTGGGCAAGAGACTTACATTGATGAGTGATCAAATTGGTTTGCGGTATCTATTTGACCAACCAAATCTAAATGGTAGGTAGGCTCAGTGGTTGGCTATGATAATGAGTTCAATTTTGAGATCAGGTACATCAAAGGTAAAGAGAATAGAGTTGTAGATTCTCTTTGTAGGTGGATACATGTAAATTAATTAGCAGCTATGAGCTCCTATGGGACAGACTTATAGGATAGGGTCCTACAAGCAGGTCAACAAGATGTCAGATATATGGAGATTGTGCACAGGTTGTAGCAGAGTGCAAGTACATGTAGTGGTACAGGTACAGGTATAAGTACATGTATTAGTATAGGTACAGGTACATGTAGTGTTACAGGTATAGGTATAGGTGCAAGTGCACAAAATCTAGACTATTGTCTTCCAGCAGATGGATTTGTTATATTTAAAGATAGGATATATGTGTTAGACAGTAGTGACTCAAGAAGGTGATCTTAAGGTAATTTCATGTGAAACCATACTCGAGTCACCTATTAGAAGACACTAACAGTAGTGAAGATATTTTACTATTGGCCGAACCTGAAGAGGGATGTGGTAGAGTTTGTGGCTAGGTGTTTTGATTTTCAGCATGTGAAAGTAGAGTGTAAGAATCTAGGTGGACTACTATAGCCTATTGCGATTCCAGAGTGTAAATGGAAATTCATTTCCATGGACTTCATCACCAGTTTGCCGAGGATAGTGAGACAACATGATTCCATCATGGTCATTTTGGACAGGTTAACAAAGGTTTAACATTCCATTCTAGTGAAGTCTACATTCTCAGCTAGCGTAACACAAGTATGCATTAGAGATGGTAATATTTCATGGTGTTTCGAAAAAGATTGTGTCAGACAGGGATGCGAAGTTCACCCAAGTTTTGGAAGGGGTTATTTGTAGGTTTGGGCACAAATTTGGCTTTTAGTACAACTTATCATCCTCAAATAGATAGAAAAACAGAGAGGGTCAACAGGATAATGGAGGATATGTTGAGGATGTATGTGATGCATCAACAACGAAAGTGGAAAGTGTGCCTTCCACTGGTATAGTTTGCCTACAAAAGTGGGTATTAGGAATATTTGAGGATGAGTCCATTTGAGGCATTGTATTGGTGAAGTTGCAATACTCCTATCAGTTGGAGTGATCCAGGTAAGAGGGTGTTGATTGGATCGAACATGTTGGTGGACATGGAAGATGAAATGTAGGTAATTAAGAAAAACTTAGAGGCAACACTTGATAGGCTAAAGAGCTATGCAAATCAAAACAAGTTGTTCAATGAGCTCTAGGCTGGGGAACAAGTGTACTTGCAAATCAAAACAAAGAAGAGCTCCTTACGGATTGGATCATGTGCCAAACTGGCACCACAATTTTGTGGACGCCTCATTATTATTGAGAGGATTGGGCTTGTAGCCTATCGACTTGAACTGCCTTCGACAGTGAAATTTGATGATGTTTTCCATGTGTCATTGCATAAGAAGTATGTTAAATATGTTGATCATGTGATTGACTGGTTTGTATTACAGGTGGAACCAGATGGAGAATTCTAGCTAGAGCCTTAGTGTGTATTGTATAAAAAAGTGCTCACACTCTGGAACTAAGCAATTGAGCAAGTTAAGGTGAAATGGAAGAACTTTGGGCCCAGTGAAGTTACATGGGAGATGGTGGATCAGATGAGGGCTATGTATCCTTGTTTTCTGGTTGAGGCAAAGCAATTTTGGTATATGTTTTGGTGATGTTTGGTATATGTATATATGTACATGGATGTAAATACCACCATGATTTATGTTATAAAGCTCCAATAAGTAGTATGGATGTCATGTCATTATGATGTTATATTTGTTATGTTTTCATGTTGGTTTTCTTCTCAGTAGGTTGATTGTTGTAAATATTGCATCGAGCTAAGTTATAAAGCTACATTGGGAGTATATTTTTCTTATTGTATTTTTGTGGCTATTGGTGTTGTTGAACACTGAGGACATTGTTCCCCCAAGGGGGAGGGTTCTGTAACATCCCTCATGAAAATTCTACGTAATAAAGTTAATGAAGGAAAAATAATAACCACGGTTGACGGGACACTTATTCCAAGGTAAATGTTGGGAAAGACATGCTAGTGTGGGTGTTCACTTTGTTATTAATGGCTAAGGAAATTAGCAAAGGAAATGGATAAGGATTGGGAAAAGAAAAATGGAATTTTTGGCACATTTATTTATGAAAATAGTGGAAATTAGTAAAAAATGGAGGTGAAAGGTCACAGGTTGCATGTGAGGAGGAAAATGAAGGAAAATAATGGAAAATGAAGAAAATAGAGGCCTCATTTATACAAATGCTTCTGAGGATCAGTTGGTAACCTTTGTGAGTTCAATGTTGGATCTATCTCATTGTTCTCTCCCTCTCTCTCTTCATACTCTTGGATACGTAGAGTTTTCTTGGAGCACCATTGGAGGGTGTGGCACACTTTGATTTTTGAGCCAAGAAAAAGGAAGAATAGGAAAGAGTAAGAGAACATCGAGATCAACAACTAAAATGGATTTTTCTTGCAAGTGCCAAGTTTCATGTATGCTTTCTTCACTATTTTTGGCATGAATGGTATATGCATGTGTATCTTTTTTCATGACCTATCACTGGCATGGAGGATTTCCTGGATTGACGTTGGATTGTTTAGGATTTCCATTTCCTAGATAGCCATTAAGATTCTGGTTTTATTTCATTTTTTCATTTTGGTTGGATCTCATGTTTCCTTAGTTTGGGTTGAGTTATTACTTCCTGGAAGCCCTGGTTAGACAAAAGCTCTAGAAGCCCTATAACATCTTGGGTTGAGTTAGTAGTCCTAGAAGCCTTGGTTAGACAAATGCTCTGGAATCTCGATGATAGTTGTGGGTTGAGTTACTCTTCTTGGAAGCCTTGGTTGGAATAAATTCTCTAGAAGCCCTCAAAGTCTTGGATGGAGACCAATCTGATGATGGTTTTGTGATTTCTGGCCGTGAGGTGGAATCACTGTTGATGGGTTGAGGTGGATGGCCTCTGGAATTCCTAGATGGTTTTGGATTTATGTGTTTTATGAGATAACACATTCATGCTTGGAATATGGCACAAGTGTGAATGGCTGAAGAGAGATTTGGCTCAACCATTCTATGGTTGAGTTGAACGTGGAAGTCCCATCCCAGGTTTAGATTTTTCATCATCAATCTTAGGTTATTTATCCTTTTATTTTTGTGAGTTATAGGAGTTTATATTTCGATCATATGGTTGTGATTTCATTGGTGTTTCTATTCCTATTATGCTGGTTATATATATTTTTATCATAGTAGCTATGTATGACTCTCATCATGTGTTTACTTGTAAATGAAGGAACAATGTATCTATGACTTAATGGATGAAGTGGTAGCTAATGTCTTGAGGCACTAATGTCTCTTAGTGATTCTTAGATAAGTATGAGACCCCTATGCTCAGATATGTTATTTACACCTATAGATTACATATTCATGATATGATTGATGAAATTCATGTCATGGCTAGCAGGGGTTCAGTCAAGGTCTTATTCCAGTAATTAGATTTGTACTATAATTTCCTTATTGTCTTAGTGTTCTGAAAGTGTCATTCAATTCTAGGTAGTGACCTAGGCTCCGGTCTTGAAAAAGTGGCTCAAATCCCAGGGACTTGGCACAACACTATACAAAATAGTACCTGGATGTTGGCTTGCAAGCTTGTGAGAGCGTCCAGAGGTCCCTGGGCGCTGGCATGCCGATAGCATGAGAGCGTCTAGAGGTTAGGTGGTCTAAAAGCTCTGTGAGACCCAAGAGTTGGCTGGAAGAAAGGTTGGATTGGTTCCTAAGGGTCCTAATTCTGATGGTGAATGTTTTTATGGTGTATTTTCATCGGTTCCACTTCCTTAACATGACTTAGGAGGTCAAAACATATCATAGTGGCCTCTCATTGCATGTTTACCCTAGCTAGACAGTTGCTTGGGTAGATATGGGAGGAGGATATTACATTTGGATTGGTCTATCCAAATGTTTAAGTTTATGACATTTAGGTATGAGTTAATATGTTGTGATATTATGTCATACTAATCTCGACTAATTGTGCATATGTGATTATTATGTGCGAATGATAATTGTTTATAAGTTTTTGATGTGAATATGTTAGCTAGTGACTATTATGGATATCATGCCCTTATTTATGGTTGAGTTGATATGTTGTGAAGTTATATCATGCTAATCCGGATTGATTTTGCATACAGGATGGCCTCCCCTGAAATACATTAAGGTATGAAATTGATTATGTCGTCTACTTTGTTCTTGACTATTTGGTTATGGCGTCTATTTTGTGTCTGAATGTTTGGTGTATATTATGTCGTCTAGTTGATTTATTTAACATGGTACATTTATAGTTTGTTGAATGTTTGATTTATTACATGAATAAATTATCTTGTTTTAAGATGGTTGTACTAACACATGTGTTGATACAATTGATAAGTACTTGAGTTTAAGTAAGTGATAGTTGTAGCATTATGCCTAAATACTATGAGTTGACTATGGATCATGACATGATTGGTAGTCTTGGTAAATTGTGATTTCAAATTGATAATTGTCTTGGCATTTGGAACATGTGGTTGATATGTGTAAATTGTTGCAGGAAACATGCTTGGTATTAGCATGATAAACTAACAATTGATGTGTGTATATAACTAACAGTTTGGTGATGTGACAATACATAGTAAGCCTTAATTGCAATAATGGAAAAAGGTAAAAGGAAGGAATTGAATGAGAATTCATTTTTCTATGTTTCGAAACCCTAGTTCCATATGAATGAGTGCTTTGCATACATGAAGTATTCTTAATCTTAATCTTGTCCAACATTATGTGGATATGTGCTAGATTCATGAACATGTACCTGACAGGTATATTAGCTAGTCTCTAGTTATAGGTGGAACTATCAAGGGAATTGGAGTCCCTTGAGAGATGGCATGGATGTGTTCAGTTGCAAGAAACGTTACTGGCACAACAAGGTAACTTGATCAGTGTATTTTTATGTGTATTTATGCACTGAAAGTTATGTATAAGGGAAGTTGAAGGAAAGTGTATGACAACCAGTTGGACTAGTTGGGTCCAATGGTGTAAATGGATGATGTTAGGATAGTCATGGGAAATGTAATCAAGAAAGGTAAGGTGAATGGATTTTAGTTGTCATATGCCTTGGCTATGTGCGAACTGTTGTTCTTCATGTTGCGCATGTGTTTCATGAATAAAGGGATTTCTCCTAACCTTGACCTTATGCTATGATCCTGATTACGCTGATATTTATATATGCATATATGTGTGTATGTATGTCATTTTATGACATGATCATGATTGTTTTATATGTATGTATGTATGTATCTATGTCACTTTCTAATAGGGTCATTAGGAGTTAGTCTTGTGGAGGAATGATTGATAACACGGGTGAATGACAGAAGAGCTTCTTGGTTCACAAGGAATCAAGTGGGAAGAATAGTCCTGACAAATTTATGAGGTCAATATCATGTGGATATGAATTGATATTATGTTTTTATAGTATGTTTATGTTATGGATAGGTTAGGCCAAGGGATACATCAGCGAAATGAAAGAAGTGTGGTCTGCGACATGTTAGGACAATCATGGATAAGACACTAGAAACAAGGTTGCTTGGTAGAGACAATGTGGTTTTGGATGTGTGGTACTACTATTGTGCATACCTTGTATATGTTGTACATTTTTCATCGGTGATGTTGTGCACATGTGGTGTGGTGTATATATAGTGTGTGTACATGTTGTTTATGAAATGATATGCACAGGGTGGTAGATATAGTGCTTTGTGAATATTGCATATCCAGTGTTGGGTATAGATGGTGGTATGTACATGTTGGATATGCGGTATTGTGTACATATTGTACTGTGTACATGATAAAATATGCATTGTTGTGTGTATATGGTGTTGTGCACATGTTGGATATGCAGTGCTGTGTACATAGAGTGTTATGTGCATGTTGTATATGCAGCGCTATATACATATGGTGTTGTGTGCATGTTATGCATGTGGTGCTATGTACATTTGGTGTTGTGTGCATGATTGTACAAGTGGTGCTGTGAGCATGCAGTTCCATGTACATGTTGTACATGTGGTGTTGTGTACATGTTGTGCATATGGTTTTGTGTACATGTGGTTTCGTAAACATGTGCATGTAGTGTTTTGTATGTCTGGCATTGTATACGTGTTGTACAGGTGCTACAATTTACATGTGATGTTGTGTACATGTTGTATAGGTGGTGTCATGTACATGCGATGTTGTTCACACATTGTGCAAGTGGTGCTTTTTACAGGTAGTATTGTGTACATGTTGTATATATGGTACTGGTGTATATCTAGTATTGTGTGCATGTCACACATGCTGTGTTGCGGGAATGCGGTACTATGTATGTGCATTGTGTTTTACATCCGGTGTAGGTGTATGTATTTTGTAGTTGTGTACACCACATGTAGGAGTATGTATTGTGTTCTAGTTTACATCGGATGTAGGAGTATGTATTGTGTTGTATTGTACACTAGGTGTAGATGTATGTGGGGTATGTCAAGTGTAGGTGCATGTATTGCATGGTGTTGTATGTTGTGTGTGGTTGTATGTGTGTGATGAACACTATGTGTATGTGCACATGGTTGAGGTGACCTAGAAATCACAATATGAGTGATCACAGTTAAAGATTTATTGAATGAAGGTATTACAGACTCATGTGCTGGTGTGTATCTATGTTATTTAGGGAATGGATCGATCAGATTGCAAATACACTGACACTTGAAATGGAAAATAGGCAGAGAAACACAGTAAGAAAATACAAGAACATAAGAATTTAATAAGGAGTTCACCCTATCCTCTAGGGCTACATCTCTGGTCCAGCTCTCAGTGGTGGCCTTATTTTATTGTGTCTTGAAGCAGAGAATTACAATGAAGGAGATCAATCTGAGTCTCTTGAATAGAATTCTTGGTAGGGTGGTCCTTGGATTCCCCAAGCCACTAGAGTGCACAGACTCTTTTCCTTACCAGCTTTTTGAACTCTCTGGTCTTTAATGGAAGGAGCCCAATGTGGCTGATAGATCCTCTCAGGGATGGCTTGAATCTCTCAAGCTCTCTGGTGCTTGATGCTGCCTTTGGTCTACTCCGCCCTCTGTCTTCTTTCTGATTTTTTCTTTACTATTTCTTCTCTTCTCTGTCTTTGTCTTCTCCTTTCCGGTTCTTCCTCTCGTGCCCTCTCTCTATCCGTTCTATTCTCTATTCATGGCTTTAAAGCCATTCAAGCTCATGGTTGTTCGATTCCCTTTCCACTTCCGTTGGATCGCCTGCTACAGCTTAACGTGGAGTTCTCTGTCTTAGCATCATCATCGGGCTCACAGGGAGTGGCCACTTGTCCTCCTGCAACTACGCCAACTTGCTCCATTGGTTCAATTCTTTGGTTACATCATGGAATGAGTCTTCTGCCACCTTGGCAGTCAAATCGGACTTAAAATTCTTATAGATCGAGGCTTAATCCCCTGTCAAATCTGGCTTTCCCATCGGGCGTGATCTCAGTTGTTAGATTTCGATCCCCTAGATCCAACACCATTCACTCATTTCACACAGTTGACGTGCTCAACCATTAGCGTGCAATGAGCGGCGGTTTTCTCTCTCCTCTGATTACCACGTGTCGGGTGCTGAGTGGAATCGCTCCGTTTTCACCAAAAATTCTTACTGCCCAAGGTGCCCCTAATGAATACCACTGATTTTTGGAGCATGGGTCTCACCTTAACCTTTAGCATTTTCCCCCACAATTTTCCCGGCTCCCATGCGACCAAGCGCTCAGGGCGTCTCCTTCTTGAGGGGTTTTGCATGGCAATGTGTGATTAGCACTTAGCGCTAATTGTGCATCAAAAACTGCCTCTTTTTTCTGATCTAGGATTCCCAGGGGCTAGTTTCGCCTCCTGCGCAGTCTCCATGGGCCTCAGTCAGTGCGCTTTGACCGAGGTCCTCATCGTTCCATGTTGGCTGCTAACTTCCACTATTCAAAGGTGTTATTGATTGCTCTATGATCTTTAAATTTGAAGTTTTATCTCGATTTGATACAGTCATGGTTCTCTGATTTTTCTTCATGGATCCAATTCAGATCATGGCCTTCCCATTGAAAATATTTTGGACCACCAAAAGTTGGTTTTCAAGCATCGACTAAGTGAGGGTACTATTTTCTCATTTGTTCAATCTCAATCCACTTTGCACTGCTCGGCTTTGAACCTTTGAGACCTACTCTGAGGTACTCAACATCTCCCTACATGCCATCCTCACCTTCCTGTCCAGCACTGTGTCTTCCTGCAATTCATTAAGATATTCAGGTAGTAGGTCATCAATAGAAGGCAATTGGCTCTGCTCTTCAGGATCCTTAATCATTAAAGGTTCAAACAGTCTCAAGCAGTCTGCATTTATGACTGAGTAGATGTGCATATAAGCTGGTAGCTCAAGGCGAAAAGCATTTTCACCAATCTTCTCAAGTATTTTGAAGGGTCCATACCTGATAGGCTTTATCTTTTTACCTTCACCTTGAATCCTGTCCTTGCTGATATACAGCTATACCAAGTCACCAACTTGAAAACTATGCTCCATCCGATGCTTGTCATGCCTAGCCTTGTATTTGGCTTGGCTCCTTTCCAGTTGTTCCTGTACTACCTATTGGATCTCCTGGATCTGTTCAATGGACCTAGTTGCCTTGTCCACATCACTGTTTCCATCAACCATAGTATCTTTAGCAATGACAAAATCCAAAGGAGACGTTGGTGTGAAACCAAAACAGGTCTTAGAAGGAGATCTCTGTGTAGAAGAATGTTTTGCTCTGTTGTAAGGATGTTGCACATAATACAAATGTTCATCCCAAAGCTCAGGATGTTTGCTGCAATATCCTCAGAGTAACTGGATCACTGTCATGTTAACTACTTCTGTCTAGCCATTAGTTTGTGGATGAAAAGTTGTGGTTTTCTTCAGTTTGGTGTCCATAAGTTCCCACAGACTTGACCAAAATTTCCCCACAAATCAGGGGTCTTGATTAGATACAATAGAAGTGGGTAATCCAAAATGAACCCATACATGCTCAAAGAATAGTTTTGCAGTTTGTTCAATAGTAATTTATTTATTACAAGGTATCAAAATACACATTTTGCTGAACCTATCCACAACAACATATAAATAATCATGACCTTTCCTAGATTTAGGCAGTCCTCCAACAAAATCCATGGAAACACTTTCCCAAGGATGAGAAGGTACTGGGAATGGAGTGTACCAGCCTAGTTTTTTATTGGTGGGCTTGCTTTTAGCACACATAGTACACCCTCTTACATATCTGGAAACTGTCTCATTCATTTTTGGCCAATAACAAAATCTTTGCAACTGTTTTACTTTCCCCAAAGTGACCTGATATCAAAGAAGTGTGTGCCTCTCTAATTATCTTCACTCTCTCAGTTTGTGGAATGCAGAGTTTCCCACAATGATATAAGAGCCAGTCCTTTACATGATAATCCAATTCTTCTACTCTTTTTCCTCGACTAAAAGTTGCATATATACATCTTTGATCTATATCTTGAGCATATTGTTCAATGTAGCTTTCGTGTAGCACAAAATTATGCTTAAGTATAGTAGATGCATTTATAATGGGTCTAGATAACATGTCTACAACTTTATTATGTGTGCCCTTTTTATATTTGATGACTAAATGAAACTATTGTAGAAAACCCATCCACCTGTAGTGTCTTGATTTCTGCAACTTAGTTTGGAGTGTAGATATTGAAGTGGTTGATTATCAATATGTATTACTATCTCTTTGCCCATTAAGTAATGTTTCCACTTTTTCAGACTCTGAACTAATGCATACAATTCTTTATCATATGTAGGATAGTTAACTACTATAGGATTGAAAATCTCAGAATGATAAAATATGGGTTTACCGTGTTGTGTCAACACTGCTCCCATGGCACAGTCACTGATGTTTGTATCTCAAATTGTCTTTGTAGATCAGGCAGTGCTAGTACAGGTGCTATACTATTTTCTCTTTCAAGGTTTCAAAGGATTTCTGATGTTTGCCTCCCCATTGAAACACCTTATTCAATCCTGTTAAAGCATGTAAGGGAGCTGAAATTGAGGAAAAGTTAGAAATGAACTTCCTCCAATATTTTGCTGCTTCTAAGAAGCTTCTCACTTCTGTAGCAGACTTGGGTTTAGGCTAGTTTACAATGACCGCCACTTTAGAGGGATCTATTTTCAACTCAACACCCCCTACTATATGACCCAAATAATTTAGAGATGTTTTGCCAAACTCACATTTTGAGAGTTTAACATGAAGTTTTTCTCTTTTCAAAACATCTAATGTATTCTTAACATACTTTAAGTGTTCTTCCCACATTTTACTAAAAATGAGAATGTCATCTAGATACACAATAACAAAATCATCAAGAAAAGGTTTGAGTACATCATTCATTAATCTCATGAAAGTAGCAGGAGCATTGGTTAAGCCAAAAGGCATAACCAGCCACTCATACAATCCCTGATTTGTTTTGAAAGAAGTCATCCATGCAGCTTTCTCTGCAACTCTGACCTGAAGGTATCCACTATGCAAGTCTAGCTTGGTGAAATAAATAGCTTCCTTCAATTGATCTAAAAAATCATCTAGGTGAGCAAGGGGATAATGATTTTTGATTGTTATCTTATTCAATTCTCGTTGATCAATGCACATTCTCCACGAGCCATCTTTCTTTCTCACCAAAACGATTGGTGACCCACATGGTGATGTGCTAGGCCTGATGAACCCTTTCTCAAGCAGCTCCTGCACCTACTTCTTCATTTCAACATTCTCCAAAGTAGACAACCTGTACATTCCAATGTTAGGCAATGGAGCATCTTGCTGCAAAATAATATCATGTACTATTTCCTTTTTGGGTGGCAGACCTTTAGTTTCTTGAAACAAGACATTATACTCTGAAACAACCTTTTCTATATCAGCTTGATGTTTAGTGTCACAACCCTCAAATACATTGGTTTTATTAGGTTTCTTTTCCTCTACAACCATTAGTAAGAATTGTTTGCATGAATTTATCATTCTTTTCATCTGCCTGGAATTTATGAGAGTCTAATTATTCTTGAGCTTATGAGCTCTTACAAAGTATTCGATTCCATCTTTAACAAGAAGATACTTGTCCTCAGATCTATAGAAAATAGCTTTTCTATCATACAAGTAAGGACTTCCTAAAACAATTCCACATATATCCAAAGGAATTATGTCTAACTAAACCTCATCTACAAATGCTGACCCAAAAGAAAACTTGAGTTTGCACTGTCTAGTCACTTGTAGTTGTGCTTTATCATTCAACCATCCTAATGGGTATGGTTTCTTGTGAGGTGTAGTTGCTAATTCCAATTTCTTTACCATTGCTTCAGAGATCAAATTTACTTGTGAGCCACTATCAAACAAAGTATCAATCTTTTGATATTTGGAAACAACTCGAATATGGAAAAGCTCTTGTTTTTTTCTCTCATGTTCTTCATCAATAATAGATTGAGTAGAATTACTAGTAGATGCTTCAGAATTCTCACCTTTTATACCTGCGGCTACAATGGTTGTTTCATCTCCCGAGTCTGACCCCAAATCTTTCTGAATAACTGCAACAGTCTTCTTCTTCTTTCCCTCGAACTTCTTAGGTCTCAGCTTTGGATGCAGAATCCAATAGTGCTCATCATCATGCCCATCCTTTTTACAGTGAGTGCATGGAGCTTGGTTTTTCTGTGCAGTGTTAGCCTTGCTTGCAGTGGGTTAGGATGGTCCCCCAACTTCTGGATTTCCATTCTTTCCTCTAGCTTCTAGATGAGTAGCTTGTACAGATACCTCATCTATACTGGTGGGATTAAACATGAGGATGGTATTACTCACGTAACTGTGTAGACCACCAATGTACTTCAAAAGAGTCTCTGGTGAGTCTAATGAGATTCCTAGAATCAATGCTCTCTTTCTAAATTCTTGAGTATACCCTTGCACACTTTTCCCTTTCAACTGCTGAAGCTTTTTCCAACTCATCATGGCTTGTGTCATGTAGGCCAATGGATAGAACTTCTTTTTGATTGCAAAAACAAATTCACTCCGGATAGAGATGGTCTTACCATGCCTTTTCATGTCAGCTTGGGTTCTGCCTTCCCACTAAACCAAAGCAGTGCCTCCTAGGCATAGGCTTGCCAACTGAATCTTCCTCTGGTCTGAGTTGATGTTCTGTACTCTGCAATAAACATCAATTTGTCTAATCCAATTGCCCAACTTTTCAGCATTTAGCTCTCCATCATATATAGGAAAATCAGATTTAACATCTAGTTTGATCAAAGATGTTTTCTTGTTATGCGCTAGGCTATTAGGAGGTGTGAGAAAGTTTTCCTCTTTCCCTTTTCCTTTTGAGTGGTCATGGAAGTGAGAGTGTTCTTCTTCTTTGTCTTGTTTAGAACTTGATGAATCTTCATCCTCATGCTTTCTAAAGTCCCTATACATTCCTTCTACCATGGACTTTATGGCTAGGAAACTTTCTATGAATTGAGGGTCTGGTCCCACAGAACCTTCCTCTGACATTGTCTTTCAAGGATAGACCCTCCCAATTTCAGGTTTATTTTCTACCAACTCTCCTTCTCCTAATTTGAGCTTTGATCTAGTGAGCATTCAACAATTAAATGAACACAAGTTTGTCTAACCTTACAATCTAAAGCTCTGATACCACTTGATCTGAAAAGCACCCTATGAGTGATATCAGTTAAAGATTTATTGAATGAAGGTGTTATAGACTCATGTGTCGGTGTGTGTCTATGTTATTTAGGCAACGGATCAATTAGATTGCAAATACACTGACACTTGAAATGGAAAATAGGCAGAGAAACACAGTAAGCAAATGCATGAACATAAGAATTTAATAAGGAGTTCACCCTATCCTCCAGGGATACATCTCCGGTCAAACTCTCAGTGGTGGCCTTATTTTATTGCATCTTGAAGCAGAAAATCACAATGAAGGAGCTCAATCTGAGTCTCCTGAATAGAATGTTTGGTAGGATGGTCCTTGGATTCCCCAAGCCACTAGAGTGCAAAGAATCTTTTCCTTACCAGCTTTTTGACCTCTCTGGTCTTTAATGGAAGGAGCCCAATGTGGTTCTCAGTCCTGATAGATCCTCTCAGGGATGGCTTGAATCTCTCAAGCTCTCTAGTTCTTGATGCTACCTTTGGTCCACTTGGCCCTCTGTCCTCTTTTTCCTTTTTGCTTCACTGTTTCTTTTCTTCTTTGTCTTCATCTTCCCCTTTCTGGTTCTTCCTCTCGTGCCCTCTCTCTGTCTATTCTTTTCTCTGTTCATGGCTTTAAAGCCATTCGAGATCATGGATGTTCGATTCCCCTTCCACTTCTATTGGATTGTTTGCTACAGCTTCGCTTGGAGTTCCCTATCTCGGCATCATCATCAAGCTCATAGGGAGTGGCCACTTGTCCTCCTGTAACTACGCCAACTTGCTCCGTTGGTTCAATTCTTCAGTTACATAGTGGAATGAGCCTTCTGCCACCTCGGCAGTCAAATCAGACTTCAAATTCTTATAGATCGCGGCTTAATCCCCTATCGAATCTGACTTTCCAATCGGGTGCGATCTCAGTCATTAGATTTGGATCCCCCAGATCCGACGCCATTCACTCATTTTGTGTGGTTGACTTGCTCGACCGTTAGCATGGGATGGGCAATGGTTTTCTCTCTCCTTTGCTTTCCACGCGTCGGGCACTGAGTGGAATCACTCCATTTTCACCAAAACTGCTTACTGCCAAAGGATCCCCCGATGAATACCGCCAGTTTTTGGGGTGTGGGTCTCGCCTTAGCCTTTAGCCATTTCCCCCATGGTTTTCCTGACTCCCATGCGACCGAGTGCTCAGGGCCTCTCCATCTCGAGGGGTTTTGCCCGACGATGCGTAATTAGCACTTTTGATGTGTAATTAGCACTTTTAATGTGGGATTAGTGCTTAGCACTAATCACGCATCAAAAACTACCTCTTTTTCCCAATTTGGGCTTCCCAGGGGCTAGTTTCACCTCCTGCACAGTCTCCATGGGCCTTAGTTAGCATGCTTTGAACGAGGTCCTCGTCGTTCCACACTGGCTGCTAATTGCCACTGTTTAGAGGTGTTCCTGATTACTCTATGCTCTTTGAATTTGAAGTTTTATCCCAATTTGATACAGTCATGGTTCTCTGATTTTTCTTCATGGATCCAATTCAGATCATGAGGAGAAGGCACTGGGTGTTTGTCGGGTGTGGCAATTGATCTAGTGTGCATATGGAATAAGGACAAAGGTAGAAGCTAAGGATTGAATAAATGATCAGTATCAATATATTATTTCAGTTTTATTATGGATGTGATTTATGATTCCGGTCTATGATGATTACATGTGATCTATGATTTCGACTTATGATGGTTGCATGTGATTTATGATTATGGTTTATGATGATTTCGAGCAATTCATGATTTTAATTTATGATGGTTGTGTTTTGAGATAACCTGATGTGATATTTTTATACATGATCATTTGGTCAAAGATGCTAGTTTGACCTGTTCTGACAAGAGGCAAATAGAATTGCAAGTATACCTTATTAATGGGCCACCAATGAGGTATGATGTGGCTTTATTTCAATTTATTTTAAATATAATGGAATTTATGTGTTTGGTACCAAAATCACCGAAATTCTCGGCTGGGTAGTTGAAATTGATTGTAAGAATTAATAACATCAGTGGAAGGAATTGAAACATGCAGTAGTATGTTGGTAAAACACTTCAAGAGCAGGGCCACTATGGGACAATGGTACCCAATAGTGTCCATTGATTTCCATGAGCATGCTATGACCGATATGATGTTTTGATTTAGGTATATGCCTTAGTTGTTTTACTTTCTGATGTGAAGAAGACTTTCCAAGGGATGGATCACTCGAGACAGGGGATGCCAGGAAAATTGAAAGTTGTGTGACTACCTGGAAGGGGTGACCAGATTTCCTAAGGGATTGTATAGCAGAGAAGGGAAGTTTAGGGATATATTTTTTTGGTCATTAGAATTTCCATTCAATGAGATGATAAGTGACACTTTATTGTAGCGTTGGATATCAGATGCAGATTTGACCTTGCACTGGATTCTAGACTTCCTATGAAGGAGATGAATCCTGATATTACTTTGACGGTGGAGATGTGAGCCTCTGGATTCCATTGTTGCAGATGTAGGCATCGTATCCTTTTATTTTCTAGTTGATAAAATGTGCATATGTGTATATGTGTGTATTATTGTAAATACTATATCGACCTGGATTATAAAGCTCCATAGATAATACGATTATTTGATGGGTGAAGAAGATTTGTATGTGTGTATATGTGGTTATTATTGTAAATATCGTAATCAACTATGTTATACAACTCTAGTAAATGATATGATTGTCATGCTTTAGCAGTGGTTATTGTAAATACTCCAATGAGTCGCTGTATAAAGCTCCATGGGAATATCTTTTCTTTTTAGCAGTCTTTTTGGTTATAGGTGTCATTGAACATCGAGGACGATGTTCCTGAAGGGGGAGGATTCCGTAACAACTCAAGTTAAAACTCCATGTAAAAATATTTAAGACCACAGCTGATGGGACACTTGTTCCAAGCTAAATGTTTGGAAAGCATATCCTAGTGGGCCTCACTAGATGTGTTTATGGCTAAAGGAAATTGGCAAAGGCAATGGCAAAGGCATTAAAGAGGGAAAAATGAATTTTTGGCACATTTATTTATGAAAATAAAGGAAAATAGGAGAAAAGTAAGGTGAAAGGTCACATGTTTCATATGAGGAGGAAATTAAAGGAAAGTATTGGAAATTTAAGAAAATAGAGATGTCATTGATAAAAAGGATTCTGAGGATCGGTTGGCAAGATTTTGCATTGGGTCAAGAAGGTAAAAGAAGGAAAAGGGAAGAAAATATCAAGTATGGAAGAGAAGGATCAAGTAGCTACAACAATATTCTTTGTAGGTATCAATTTGCATGTTGGATTTCCTCGCTAGATTTGGCATGCATGGTATTACATGTGGTTCTTTTGTTGTTATGGCACGGGTTTTTCCAAGTGTGACAATTTTTTGAGCCTAGCCTTGCAATTTTCATATAGCCATGGTGTGATAGGGTTATCATGTTTTGGTTGAGTTGGCTTTCTAGATAGATTCGAAGTTGACTGAGGTGGATCTCTGAATGATAGAACACAGGGCCTAGTAATCTTTGAACCAGACTATCGGTTACAGTAAAACTAGATTTTGTATTGCCTCGCTGGGTCTAGGAATCCTTGCCAGTGAATAACAAGATATATGGTAAAGCTAAGAGGTGGATTGATCTCCATTGGGCCTAGTAATCTTGGGTTGGGATATGCATTAAATCATGGAGAACGGGTCTCGATTTAGGGCCTAGTTATCTGGTGTGGACTGTGGTAAAGCCTGAGAGACTAGGAAACAAGAAAATTCATCACAGTGTAGGTGGAGATATCAGGTGGCATCCATGCTTGTTTGGCCTATTGAGTGGGTGGAGATCATCGTAAAGCCTTTTATTACATGTTCATTGTGTTTTCCTAGTGATTTGAGATGGATTATGGTCAAGTCGGTTTATATTGATGAGGGTGAGCAGATTTTGCCTCGGGATGCCCTGGTTGGTTCTTTTGGTTTGAGTCCCATATTCATGCTTGGAATATGGCATGGAGGTGAATAGCTAAAGAGATATTTGGCTCATCCATTCTATGGTCGGGTGGAATGTGGTAGTCCCATCTCAGGTTTGGATTTCGCATCATCAATATGAGGTTATTACTCTCCTTGTATTTCTATGAGTATTATGTTGGTTTACATGTGGATCATATGGTTGTGATTTCCTTGGTATTTATGTTGCTATTATGTTGGTTATGTATATGTTTTATGATAGTGGCTATGCATGGATTTCCTCATGTTTTTATTTGGAAATGAATGAACAATGTTTTTATGATCTAATGGATGGTAATGGAACTAATGTTGTAAGGGAACAATGCTTCTTAGAGGTTCTCATATAATTATGAGACTCCTATGTTGTGATCTATTATTTAAACATCTAGATTTCATTCGTGCCAAGTGTTTGAAAAAATGTCAGTCCCATTTGGGGATGGTCAGGCTTAGTCCTAGAGTTAGTTTTTGGTTTATTAGTCTTGTTATCATGTGTTTAATGGATTTTGGAAGTTACAACAAGTTATGGGCAGTGGCCAGAATTAGGGGCTTGAGAAGTGCCTTAAATCCCACGGACACAGGCATAGGTCTACTGGAAATAGTCATTGGACATAGACATGCAAGCTTGTGGTAGTGTCCAAATCTCTCTGGATGTTGGCATGCCCATAACATGGGAGCGTCCAGAGGTCAAGTAGTCTAAGAACTCAGAGGGACCCAAGGGCATGATACCTAAGTGGTTGGGATGGCTCCTAGGAGTGTTGTTGCTGATTTGGAAGGTATGTTTGATGTGTTTCTGTCAATTCCACTTCCTTAAGGTCACCTAGTAGGTTGAATCATATCATAGTACCCTCTTGTCACATGTTTACCCTAGTTGGACAGTTACTTGGGTATATGTGGGAGGAGGGCATTATAGAGTGGTACCAGAGCATGGTTCACCCCTCACACTGGATGGGCGGTGTGTTGGTCATGCATTCATGTTGGTTTCATATGTGTTCTTTATGCTTGTAGTCCATGTGTTTGTTTCATTTGCATGGTGTTTGTTGTAGCTCGTTTTATTTTTATTCATGTATTCAAAAGTTATATATATATATATATATATATATATATATATATATATATATATATATATATATATAATATTCAAAAATAAAATTGAAAGTCAAAGTTGATTTAGAATTTTGATTAATTCTAAATGGTGGATTAAGAAATGTTCATTAAGTTGTAATGCAAATTTAAATTAGATGGACTTTGGTGGGTCACTATTCACCAAAGTCGAACATTGTTAAATGTCGTTTGGATTTTCGAGCACAATGCATAGAAGAGAAGGGGCCTAGTCAATGGTGCAAACCTGACAACACTACATGCCCAACAGTTAGCCCATCCTGTGCCTCCATAACATTTGTCAAAGATCTGTGCTAACAACAAATTCGTATTATTGGGGGGCTCTATCGGATTTGATTCACATGGGAATATGCCCCCGTAATACATCAGCAAGCGAGTGTGAAACTGCATATGTTTTGTCATTGCCCCATCACAACCCTGTCACCATCATTTCTCTTCCAAATCATAAACAATGTCACCCCGTCACCTCATCCCATCTTGTCACCACACTAATCTGTACACCCCACATATGCATTTATTTCTGTTTTCCCCCCATTTTCCCATTTTTTCTTAGAAATCCCATTACCCTTGGCCATTTCATTTTACCATTGTCCTTCTTCTTTTCTTCCGTAGATTGGGATTGTACATCTTATAACTCCAGTGAACATCAGTCAACAGTAACCATGTATTTACATGTTGTCTCCTCCATCTTAGCTGTCAAAATGTCCAAGAAAACCATTTTAACAAGGTCATCTTCTCATATTCCCTTAATGAACACCAAAAGGGACTTTTGTGACCCAACTTTCTCTCTATATTATATATAATTCCACCAACATTTCTTGCCCAATCAAGTAGAGCCTCTTGTGTATGTTGCAACTGTGAGGTTTTGTATTTTAGATGCAATGATCCCTTGGACATATATATTTCTAGATTTATTTTATTGTCTAGCCTCCACCCTATATCCACATAAATTATTTGTCATTAACAATTTGGGGGAGAATATCTTCCAAGTTTCTTCCCTTTTAATACAGCAGGCCACGTGTTTTCCTTCTTCGAACTCCTACACCTCTTTCTTAGAAGAAAACTTGTTTTCTTCCTTCCAAAACATATATGAACCAAATTGTGCTCAATTAACCTTCTTTTTAATGCCCACTGGGAAAAATTTACCATTGGAACCCACTCATTTCCCTTTGGATACTTTTCTTGAGGAGGTCAAGCTCATTCTTCAAATTATTCCTAAGATTTTGGGAAGAGAAGACACAACTGTCATTGACAAAGCTATCATGGGAACGTTTAGTTTGATGATGAATCCTGAGACATTTTTAGGCATACCTGCTTTCTAGGAAAAGATGATCAACTCTCAATTAACAGATCTTTCCCTCATTGGATGTTTCAGATTTCCCTCTTTGGTTACTTATCTCTTTTTATATACTCATGTTGAAAGATTTATGCACCTAGGATTAAATATTATGGATGCTCATAAGAACAAACAGTTAGTGCTATTTTGGACATATGTTATAAGAATTAATGCCAATGATGAGGGGCTTATGTATTTCACCACTTCTTCTCTATCATTTTCCTATTCAATCATAAACAATTCTCCTTCACCTTGTATACTATCAAAGGCTTAGTCTCTTCTTCAGCTCAGTAAAGATGTTAAAGTAGGTGATTGGTTCTTATTTGAAGATTATGAAAATATTATATTATATCGAGAATAAGTTCCCCCATACAAACTCCCTACATTTGTACCCATGAGATTTTTTTCTTTATAATTTATTAGGCATAGTTTAACTGTTGATCAAGTACATTTTGTTCCAGTAAAGAAATGGTATTTATTTAAATTGCTAATAACAGTTGGGCCTTTTATTGTTAATAATAGGAAAGCCATAGGATCAGTACATAAAATCCTTGAAAGTATGAAGCTACAGATAAGTCAGAAATGGTCATATGACCCTCACCATATTATTTCAAACAGAAAAGTGGAGAATTCCTATGATCCTTATGTGCATGAGGCTCAACTAGATGTCGAGAAACTAGAAAATGGAGGACAAACCAAAGTATTAGGAGGGATGGAGCTTGAGACTCCTCATCCAAGTGAGAATAATTTGAAACAATGAAGTGAGGATACTATTTATTTCGAAGAGGAGGTAGATAAAGGTTCCAAGAGGATTAAATTAACTGAGGGGGGTAGCTTTTTAGCAGTAGTGGATATTCAATTGTAGTTGGGGGAAGTCATTTGTACACCTTCTTCCCCTCTTCTATAAGAGGCTGATTAGAGTTCTGCTTCACTCAATTATATTCTTAAATAGAAGGAAGGAACAAAAAAGTAAAGGAAAACATGGATTCCCAATTGGAAGCTCAGTCCATCTTTGGCTATAACACTAGATTGCTTTCTTCCATGGATCTTGAGAGAAATAAACTAATGTTATCTTTCTCTCACCCGTCTGCTTTGACTATCTCTTATTCATTAGGTTTCAAGACCATCAACCTGACAGTAGATGCTAGAGAGATCACACTTCCTGATGAAATCAATTTGCATAGGCAAACTAGAGAAGTAATAAATAGTGATTTAAATAAAACTTCCCTGGATGCTAACAAAGGTGAAGCCTTGTTAGAGAAAGTGGTCAATTAGTTAAAGCTATAAAAATAAAATTCCATAGCTTTGACCACTCAAAATGAAGAACTGAAGAAGTTGATTGTAAAGATTGGTGTGAACCCTGAAGACAAGAGTGTTGTCGAGAAGTTGTTGGAGGAAGGTGAGACAGATATTCAAGTGCTCAAAAAGAAATTGAAAATGCCTTCTGTCGAGCATCCAATGGGTTTAGAAGTATCACAGGTAGAGAAAGAAAAATATGTTATGACTAATCAACATTTTCAAACAAATGTTGAAATTGCTAAGTTGAAAGAGATGAATTATGTTTTACAATAGAAAATTGACTCCCATGTTTTTAATATCTTAGTATGACCAGATTATGAACACCAAGCTGATAAATTAACTAGAGTAATGACTGAGCTGCAAATATCTAAAAATGAAAGGAAGAAGTTTCATAGAAATTATGATGATGCTCTGAACATTACAAAGGCCACTAAAAGGGAATTGGCTATATCCTAGGAAAATACTTTAAAGTATAGAACTGATTTTCAGATTTCTTCCAGAGAAATTAAAGAGCTGAAGGAGAAAGTTAAGGGAAATATGTCCCTTATTCAAGCAAGAGAGATAATAACAATATTATCTGCATTGTGAAGAATATTTGGGAATCCTTGTATATAGTTGCAGAGGTGAAAGCCATTGTCAAATATTTGGAGAGCTTAATTGTTGGTAGCAAGTAGAAGCTATAACAACGAGCCCAATTTTCTAGGAAAATGAGTGATTTCCTAAACTCAAGATCCTCACAGGAGTTAAGGAAATTAGGTGTTGAAGATAGAATAGATTATGTCCTGGAAATAAATAAAATGATTTTGATAAAATTATGTAGGAAGGCAGTACAGACAAAGTTGTTAGAGGTTAAGGAAGTTGTAATGAAATTCTACATTGATTTTGATAAGAGCATCAGAGCTAGTTTTCCTTCATGGTGGGACCCACAGGGGAATCCATTACCATGGGATACCCATGAGACCTTACTAGTGGAGGGCAAGAGAAAAATTAGCTCTACACATGAGAAAACAATATTTCTTAAGGGAGAAACAATTGTAAACTACTTGCATACATATTTTTAGCTACTGTGGTTAATGAGAATCCTCTTTTTTGACAAGCCAACATATAGCAGGATTGCCAATTTTAGAATAACACATACTAGGTTTGTGAAGAGTGTGATTTTAGACATGAAAATTTGGAAAAAATGCATAGCATGGATATCGCCAATAGCAAAAAGTGCAGAAGCAAGACCCTCAATTGTACTAGAGTCTCAGCTTACTCAGTGAATCAATGCCACCTATCATTGCAATAGTCTTTTTATAAACATTTCTGAAAATGATGTATTTATGTTTTCTTTTCATTTAAGAATTTAATGTGCGAAAGAATAAGTAATTTCAAATTAGTTTAGGAGGTTAACAGTTTTTGGCAGTTGAAAGTTTCATAACTGTCCCTTTTGAAATTTTGTATAGAAACAATTTGGAAGAAGAAGTGAGGGTTCTAAGTTTTGTACCTCACAAGTAGAAGTTACTTGTATTTTCAATCTTCTTGGCGATTTTAATAAATATTTCAAAGTGATTCTAGGCACTTGTTGAGTATGATATGTGTTTCCTATTATCTTTTCATCTTAATTTTTTTCTTCTATAAAAGAGAGTAATGAAGTTGTTGGCCTTTAGTTTTAAAGTTAAAAGAACCTTAATTATGTGCTCCTCTTTCTATATTCCATTCCATGTTAATCCCATATTTCTTCCAAAGTTAAAGACAATTTTTTTTCACTAAGCATCCTGTTGTTAACAACTTTTCATCATCTTCTCTCACTACACTACCATTAAAACCATATTCAGCATTAGAGGGCCACTTTGAAAGATTTTTTTTCCCATAGAAGTTTAGGGAACACTGCCTATATAATTAATATTTATGGGATTTTAAAAAATGGGACAAAAAATTGATTTCCTCACAAATATTAATAATTTCTTGGCCACTGACCTCTCTTCGGCCAAAGGTTGTTTTCCAAGGTACAAAAATGTTGATCATGGGGTGTCGTGATGTCTCCATGTGAAGGCTGATGGTTTTGTTGTGGAATGTGTCGTCGTGAGTGTATGGTTGTATATGAATTTTTTATGTATGTCACTCTCTATATGTTGTTATGCATTCTTTGTCATGGTTATGGTTATGCATTTATAATGGGTCAGACATGCATTGTGAGGTCATTGTATGTGTATTAGGTCATCATGATGATATTGGTATGTTATGATGCTAATGATTTGGTTGAGATAAATCCGAAGATGCAAAACATCAAAGTGAAGTTGTGATATTGGACCTCGAAGGAAGAGCATGTCATCATACAAGTTTGTATGTTGGGCATGCATGTATGTAGGTTAATGATTGTTATATGCATTATGGTTATGTGTCTGCATTTGATTTTACTAATGTTATGATTGCATAAATGATATATGTTAGTTGATTAGTATAGTCATATGCACATGTGTTAGATAGTCATTAATGATAGTAACATGTGTTTGTATGCATTGCTATTGTTGTTTTATGTTAGATAACTTGATGATTATGTTATAGGTTAACTTGTTATGATTATGCTATGTGTTATATGTTGTTGTTGAGTATGTTGTAGGTTAACTTGTTGTTGTTATATGATAGTTAGCTTGATGATTAGGTTATATGTTGTTGATGAGCATGATATATAACTTGTTGTTGTTATATGCTATTAACTTGATGATTATGGTTATTACATTAAGATCTTGATGTTATATGTATCATACTAATTTGTATTTGTCTATGCAAATGGTTAGGGTTATGAGATTCAGGTATGAGTTAATATGTTATGATATTATGTCATACTAATCTAGACTGACTGTGCATATGCAATTATTATGTATGGATAATAAATGTTTATGGGTTTATGATGTGAACATGTTTGCTAGTGACTGTTATGGATATCATGACCTTATTTGTGGTTGAGTTCAAATGTTGTGAAGTTATATTGTGCTAATTTGGATTAATTGTGTAGACAGGATTGTCTCCCCTGAGATACATTAAGCTATGAACTTGCTTATGTCATCTACTTTGTGCCTGATTGTTTGATTATGATGTCTATTTGGTGTTTGAGTGTTTGGTGTCTATTATGTCATATAGATGATTTATTTAACATGGTACGCTTATAGTATTTTGAATGTTTAATGTATTGCATGATATAAGTATGCGACTATAAGATTGCATGAATAAATGATCTTGTTTTAAGATGGTTGTACTAACACATGTGTTGAGACAATTGATATGTACTTGAGTTTCAGTGTTGTAGCATTATATCTAAATAATATGAGTTGACTATGGATTATGACTAACAAGTCTCGGTAAAGGTTGATTTCAAATTGATAGATATGATTGTCTTGACATTTGGAACATGTGGTTGACATGTGTAAACAGTTTCCGAAAACATGCTTGGTATTAGCGTGATGAGGTAAAAAATGATGTGTTTATATAACTAACAATTGTGTGATACGATAGTACACAGTAAGCCTCGATTGCAACAGAGTAAAAGGGTAAAAGGAAGGAATTAGATGAGAATTCCTTTGGCAATGTTTGGAAACCCTAAATCCAAACAAATGAGTGCTTTGCATACTAGAAGTCTTCTTAACCTTAATCTTGTTTGAAATTATGTGGATATGTTCTAGATTCATGAACATTTACTTGATAGGTATATTAACTAGTCTCTAGTTACATGTGGAACTATCAACAGAATGTGTGTATATTAGCTAGTGTGTACATATTGTTTATGCAATGTTATGGAAAGGTTAGTACAAATATTGTTTTGTGAATATATCATATACAGTGCTGGGTATCGATGGTTCTATGTACATGTTGGGTATGTGGTGTCATGTACATATTGTACTAAGCACATGATGGATATGCAGTTTTGTTTGCATATGGTTTTGTGCACATGTTGGATATGAACTGCTATGTACATAGAGTGATATGTTCATGTTGTATATACAATGCTATGTAGATATGGTTTTATGTGCATGTTGTACATGTGGTGCTATGTACATATGGTCTTGCATTCATGATTGTACAAGTGGTGTTTTGGGCATGTAGTGTCGTGTACATGTTGTACATGTGGTGTTGTGTGTAGGTGGTGTTGTATACATGTCATTCATATCGTGTTGTGTACATGTGATGTCGTCTACATATGCATGTGGTGTTGTGTACGCCTGGCCTTGTGTATGCATTGTACAATGGGTACGATGTACATGTGGCATTGTGTACACATTGTGCATGTGGTGTTGTGTACATGTGATGTTGTACACACATTGTGCAGGTGGTGCTTTATATAGGCGGTATTGTGTACATGTTGTACATATGGTATTGTGTGCATGTCGTACATGCTGTGTTGTGGGCATGTGGTACTATGTATGTGCATTGTGTAGTTGTGTTATTATGACATGTGCATTTGTTGTGTTGTACTATGTGTACATATATATATATATATATATATTTTGTTGTACATCGAGTGTAGGAGTTTGTATTTTATTGTGGGGTACACCAACTGTAGGAGTATGTATTGTGTTGTGGTGTGCAAATGACGTAGGAGTATGTATTGTGTTGTGTTGTACACTCGGTGTAGATGCATGTGGATTATGTAAGGTATAGGTGCATGTATTTCATGGTGTTTATGTCATGTGTGGTTGTATGTGTGTGATTTGACATGGTTGAGGAGAAGGCATTGGGTGTTTGTTCGGTGTGGAAACCGATCCGTTGTACATATGGAATAAGGACAAAGGTAGAAGCTAAGGATTAATTAAAGGAGAAGTATCAATATTTTATTTCATTTTTATTATGCATGTGGTTTATGATTATGGTCTTTGATGATTAAATATGATTTACGATTCTGACTTATGATGGTTACATGTGATTTATGATTATGGTGTATGATGACTTCATGCAATTCATGATTTATACATGATGATTTAGTCAAATATGCTAGTTTGACTTGTTGTGACAGGAAGAGAACAAAATTGCAAGTATACCATATCGATGGGCCATTTATTTCAATTTATTTTAAATCTAATGGAAGTTATGTTCTTTGTACAAGAAGCACAAAAATTCATGGTTCGATGGTTGAAATTGACTGTAAGAATTCGCAACATCATTGAAAGGAGTTGGAACATGTAACAATATTTTAGTAAAGCACTTTAGAAGCAGGGCCATCATGGGACACTAGTACCCAATAGTTTCCATTGATTTCCATGAGAATGCTATGACTAGTACGATGGTTTGAGGTAGGTATATACCTTAGTTTCTTGACTTTCTGATGTGAGGAAGCCTTTCCAAGTGATGAATCACCCGGGATAGGGGATGCCAAGGAATTTGGAAGGTGATTGACTACATGAAAGGGGTGACTAGATTGCCCGAGGGACTATGTAGCAGAGAAGGGAACAATGGGGATATATTTTTTGGGTCTTTAACAATGTCAGATGGAATCATATGCACATTGGGAGTGTGCAATGGAAAAATGAGCTAGTGACAGATCATTGAGAGGATAGGTAGCGCTCGATTGTAGTGCTAGACATTGGAAGCATATTTGACCTTGTAGTCAATTCTAGACTTCCTGGGAAGGAGGTGAATCTTGATATTACTTTGAGGGTGGAGGGGTGAGCCTTTGGATTTCCTTGTGGCAGAAGCACACAGCGTATCCTTTTATTTTCTAGTTGAGAAAATGTGCATGTGTATATGTGTGTATTATTGTAAATACTATATCAAGTTGGATTTATAAAGCTTCATAGACAATATGATTATTTGGTGGGTGAAGAAATTTTTTATGTGTGTATATATGGTTATTATTGTAAATATCATAATGAGCTATGTTATAAAGCTTGAGTAAATGGTATGATTTTCATGGTTCGACAATGGTCATTGTAAATACTGTAATGAGTTGTTATAAATCTCCATGGGTAGTATGTTTTTTTCAGAAGTCATGTTGGTTATAGGTGTCATTGAACACTAAGGATGGTGCTCCCCCAAGGGGGAGGGTTCTGTAACAGCCCTAGTTAAAAATCCATGTAAAAATATATAAGACCACGGTTGATGGGACATTTATTCCAAGTTGAATATTAGGCAAATATATCCTAGTGGGCATCAGTAGATGTGTTTATGGCTAAAGGAAATTGGAAAACTCAATGGCAAAGGCATTAAAGAGGAAAAATGCATTTTTGGCACATTTATTTATGAAAATAAAGGAAAATAAGAGAAACGTAAGGCGGAAGGTCACGGGTTGCAAGTGATGAGGAAATTGAAGAAAAATAATGGAAATTGAATTAAATAGAGGTGTCATTGATAAAAGGATTATGAGGATCAGCTGGCAAGATTTTTCTCAATTTTTACATTGGACCATGAACGAAAAAGAAGGAAAAGGGAAGAAAAGATCAAGCAAGGAAGAGAAATATCAAGCAGCTACGAGAATATTCTTTGTAGGTATCAATTTTCATGTGCGTTTTCCTTTGTAGATTTGGCATGCATGGTATTACATGGGGTTATTTTACTGTTATGGCATGGTTTTTGCTAGGTATGATAGCGTTTTCAACCTAACCTTGCCATTTCTAGATAGCCATGTTGTGATGGGGTTCTCATGTTTTGGTTGAGTTGGATTGTTAGATGGATTGGAAGATGAGTGAGGTGGATATTTGAATGATAGAACACATGGCCTAGTAGCCCCTAAACCAGATTGTGGGTTGGGGTAAAGATGGATTTTTTGCTTCCATGGTGGGCCTAGGAATCCTTGTCGGTGAATGGTGGAATGCATGGTAAAGCCAACAGGTGGATTTCTCTCCATTGAGCCTAGTAATATTGGGTTCATATATGAGGTAAAGCCTAGAGAGTGGGTCTTGGTTTAGGGCCTAGTGATCCAGTGTGGATTGCGGTAAAACCTAAGAGACTAGGAGACAGGAAAATTCCTCACGGTGTAGGTGGAGAAATCTGGTGGCATCCATGCTTGTTTGGACCAGTGATCAGGTGGAGATCATAGGAAAGCTTGTTATTATATGTTCACTGTGTTGGCCTAGTGATCCAAGATGGATTACGGTAAAGCCTAGTTTCTATTGATGAAGGTGAGGTGGTTTAGCCTTGGGATTCCCTAGTTGGTTCTTTTGGTTTGAGTCCCACATTCATGCTTGGAATATGGAACGAGGGTGAATGGCTGAAGAGATATTTGGCTCAACCATTCTTTGGTCAGGTGGAATGTGGTAGTCCCAACCTGGGTTTGGATTTTGCATCATCAATATGAGGTTATATATCCTTGTATTTCTATGAGTATTATATTGGTTTACATGTGGATCATATGGCTGTGATTTACTTGGTATTTCTGTTGCTATTATTTTGTTTATGTATATGTTTTATGGCAGTAGCTATGCAGGGTTTTCCTCATGTTTTCATTTGGAAATGAATGAAAAATGTATCTATGACCTAATGGATGGTAATGCAAGTAATAATGTAAGGGAACAATGTTTCTTAGCGATTCATCGATAAGTATGAGAACCCTATGTTCGGATTTGTTGTTTAAACCTGTAGATTTCATTCATGCCATCTATTTGACATATATTAGTCTTAGTTGGGGATGGTTAGGCCTAGTCTTGGGGTTATCTTTTGGCTTATTATTCTTTTTCTCATGTGTTTAATGGATTCTGGAAGTTACAACAAGTTCTTGGCAATGGCCAAAATTTTGGGGTTGAAAAGTGCCTTAAGTCTTGTGGACTCTGGCACAGGTCTATTGGAAATAGTCCCTAGACGTAGGCATGCAGGCTTGTGGGAGCGTCCAAAGGTATTTGGATGCTAGCATGCCCATAGCATGGGAGCATGCAGAGGTCAAGTAGTCTAAAAACACAGTGGGACCCAAGGGCATGATACCTGAGTGATTGGGATGGCTCTTGAGAGTGTTCTTCCTGATGTGGAAGGTATGTTTGATGTGTTTCCATTGATTCCACTTCCTTAAGGCCACATAGGAGGTTGAATCATATCTTAGTAGCCTGTCGTCACATGTTTACCCTAGTTGGTTGGTTACTTAGGTAGATGTGGGAGGAGGGAATTACACAATTGTCCTCCCATGAAGAAACTGTAGTATTAGAAACATTATCAATGTTGAAATTATAGTGAGAAACTATATAATGAACATACTCATTTACTTTACTTTTTTTAGAAGGTGGTTTCTCTGTCTTGCCATTAATTGGATCTTTCTTTTCATTCTTAATCTTGTCCCAAGCAACCCTGCAATTAATTGAACTATGAACAATTTGTCCACATCTATAACATTTGATATTTGGTTTATTAGATTGGAAATTATTTTGTCTATAGCCATTTTGTTGTCTATCACCCTAATTGTTGTTATTGTTTCTCCCCCTTCCATCTCTAAAGTTTCTTCTACCTCGACTATGGGATTCTTTCCACCCCTGGAAGATTCACCATGTCATTTATGCTCCTTTCGTGCATGGCACAAGGTTTCTATATTTGAATTAGAATCAATCTCTTTCTTCCCAAAATCCTTTTCTCTTTTTTTATTTTATTCACTAGTTTATCAAAAGTAGTCCTTTAATTTTTCACTAGCTTGGAGAGATTCCAAGTAGTGAGAAAATGTAGGGTGCAGGGCCTTGTTGAAGGAAGTTAATTGTAAGTCTACTTTAACACTTTTGGCTCATATATCATCGAAAATAACATTAATTTCATAATCCAATAGCATTGGATCATTATCCTTCATCTCCAAATTAAATAACTTCAATAAAAACTGAATAATCTCTAATTCAGAATGTGAATCATAGAGTTCCTTTAAAATCTCTAGTCCTTCATATATTATCTTACCAGAAAGAATGTATTTTCTTACCTCTGATGATTCTGATGTTGTAATCATAACATAGTCTTTATTGTTCTTGACTTCCTAAATAACATGTTTTTTTTCATCTTCTGGAGCTTCTTGTGCAATTTCTTTATCATCTTTGTCTTTATTCCCTTGGAAAACATCTTGCTACAAATCATTAGAAATCAATGCACTTTTTAACTTTCTTATCCATTTTGGGTAATTTTGTTTCCTAGAAAGGACAACTCCAACTAGATAAATTATGGATGTCATTTTTATAAAAGATGAGATTTAAAACTCTAGAAAATTTTATTCAATTCAATTTTTAATCGACCAACTATTCAAAAACATAAAACGATAGTCCTAAATCAGAATATCAAAACTTCTTTGGGATGGCCCCCACAATAGTAATACACGTCGGCATTGAAACTAAAAGAAATTATATCAAAAAAACTTAATTAACATTAATTAAGGGAAAATTAATTAACAAACCTCGCAACTATACGTGCACATAGCAAAACAAATAAATCAACCATCTACATCGACTCAAATAGATCCAATAGTAAATTTGTTGTATCTTAACGAAGTAAGTTGTCTCGAGGAAAGTTTTGACAAAACCGTTCAACATGTAAATTGACGGCTCCAAATAATTACAGGGGCATGTAGGCTGGTTTCAAATACCATTACATGTGGTATCAGGGTGGTTTTCAAAACCACGAGTCCCACAAGAACATGTCAACATCAATGGAGTTCAAAGTAGGCTCTATGGATCAATAGAATTTCAACCCATATTTTAGAGAATAAAACAATTTATCAAGAATTCAATAGATATAAACCATTTGTTCATAATGTAAGAGTTTGGGGAGTAAATAATTTTCACTCTTCCCAAAGGAAGATAAAAGGAAACTTGATGTGAAGTTAGTTAAATGTATTTTCATTTGTTATTTGGTTTACTCTTAAGTTTACAAATGTGTGATCTTGTTACAAATAAGGTCCTTGTAGTTAGGGATGTTCATGCGGATGAAAATGATGATAGTTAATATGTATTGGAAGTTCCTAAAGAAGGAATTGAAAGAAGAAATGTAGAATAAAGTGAAGATCAATAAAATGAGGTTAAATCTCAAAAAATGGTGTTGAAGATATAGAAAGTAGGAGTAAATGAAAAAATAGTGGAGCCGGTCCACTAAGCATTTTGAGATACTACAAAGATCAACAACTATACACCAATTAGGTATATAGATTATGCTTTTATGTCACAAATCATGAGCATTGAAGAGCCTTTAAATTTTAAGTGAAGGGCCATAAATAATGGATGAATATTATCCAAGAGGAACATGACTTTATTATGAATAATGACACTTGGGAACTAATTGAACTACTTGAAAATAAATTTCTTATAGCAAAAAGTGGGCATAGAAATATAATATCAATTGTATGGTGGTAGTATATACATTTTTAAAACTAGATTGATCTCAAAGGCTATTAAAAAAATTAAGGAATATATTATGAGGACATATTTACACCTGTAGCTAAAATCAACACCATGAGACCTATAAATGAATTATATACTGAGCAACATTGGAACTTATATTAGATTGCTACCAAGGTAATATTTTTAATTAGTAAATAAAAAGAATAAGTGCACCTTATTCAACCAAATTTTCTTGTAAAATGGGGACAAGAACATATTGTATGTAGGTTAATGAAAGCACGACGTGGCCTCAAGAAAGCTAGAATATAATGTTATATAAAAATTGTTAACTTCTTCTTCAACCAAGGGTTCATAAATGTAAGAAGTATATAATTATTTATGTGAAAAAAATGATGAGCATGGGAATATTACTTTGATTTCATTGTATTGTGATGATTTAATCATAATATGAAGAGATGAAATTTTGATTAATGAATTCAAAAGAAAATCTTGCAAGAATTTGAAATGAAAAAACTTAGATAGATGTGTTCATATTTTCGCATTAAGGAAGGGTGTGAAGATGGTAAAACTTTTATCGTTCAAAGAAATAATGCAAGGGAAATTAACAAAATATTCAGTGTGAATGGTTATAAATCAGTGTCTACTCCATTAGAACAAAATGCTAAGAATTGCATTAATAATGAAAGAAATGAAGTAAATGGTGTTCCATATAGATATTTGATGGAAAATTTAAATCCTTAACCAAAATAAGGCCTTAGTCAAATTATGGCTAAGCCACGTGAGAGCCATTAGAAAGATCCCAAATGAGTTATTTTCTACCAAAAGGAATTACAAATTTTGGTATTTAATACATTAATTATTTGAATATTGAGTTAATATTTTATTTGGATTCCTATTGGGTAGGTGATAAAGAAGATAGAAAATCAACTGCCAAATATATATGGGATTATGTCTTGGAGAATTAAGATGAAACCAATTGTTTCATTGTTCTCTACTAAAGTTGAATATAAAGCAATTTGCAATGCTACCTTTTATGAAATTGAGGTAAGACACATTATTCAAGACTTGGGATAAGACAAGGACGAGATAAAACTATAAGTGTGACAATCAAATTTCAATGAAATTAGTAAACAATCTAATTTATCATACAAGATGAAAAAACAATGAAACTCAACAACATTTTGTGAGAGAAAAGATTGAATGAAAATAAATTTATTTGATGTATTATGACACAAATGAGTATATGGATAAAATATTAATTTATATTTTTGGAAAGATGAAGTTTGTAATATTTTGAGATATGGTACATATCATTGAGGATCCATTTCTCTATTAAAGGGGGAATGCTATAAATAAATTAAGAAATGTAGTTGATAGTATATTTTTACAGTGTTAGAAGATTTTAGGATTGGTAGACATTCTTAGAAAGTAAGAAAAGAATGTAGAAATAATTGATAACAAGAGGTATTTAAACTTCCACGGATATTCCATTGGATAGTTGGTCACAACAAATCTAATAAAATTATATTTAAAAATTTGAAACCTACATTGTTCGGGTTTATTTGTTTTTATATTTTTGGATATGGAGATTATTATTTATTATATGTGCATGCAAATTAAAATTATGTATAAAATAGATAAAAACCAAATAAGAAGTCACAAACCATGATTTGACACATGATATAACCTAGGAAACCCTTTTGGGAGAAAACCCAACTGGAAGGTGAGGCCTCTCTGCTCTCTTTCTTTGAATATAAAATTGTTGTGAGTACAAAGAAGTATGGGTTGTGGTTCATGGGTTACTATAGTGAAAAAATTCCTCTCTTTGTTGTATCCCCCTATCCCTTAGTTATTTTTCTCATTTATGGAACAAATGCACTAAAAGAGAATGGAGCCCCTTTTCCTCCTAGTGGTCTAGTTATAACATAGCCCAATAGCCTACTAGTGGTTAGGTTTGACTACCTCAACTCTTAACTAAAGTCACAATACATAATATTCTAGAGTATTCATCATCATAATTGCATGGATAACCCATTTTACATGAGTTATGGGGGTTTATGTGGTATCCTCTTGAATTATGGTGGAGAAAATAGGAAGTTCAACTTTAAAGTGGAATTACATTTGCATACAAATTTCGATTGAGGTGATTTTTGCATTGTAGGAAAGTTATTTGTGTGTAGAATAAAAAAAGGGTTCAATTCTAAATTGGTAAATTTTTACCACTAAAAACATTGTTTGATGCCTCAAAATTCTCCTGAAAGGTTTAAGCACTAGAGAAATTTCTAGGTCTAAAATGGCCCCCCTAAGGAAAGTTATAAAATAGTATTGGAAATAATAAAAAAATATTATATTACATCATTATATTTTAGGGGGAAAAAATAAAAGCTACTTTTTCAACTCATATTTTCAACTTATCTCCCAACATTTTTACTCAAGTTTCAAGCAGGAGCACTCAATTGATACAAAATTTAATTCCTCATCCAAGGAGTGCCCATGTTGCATAATTTTGATGGACCCTGCTACATGAACATTGATAAATACATGAAAAAATGTGATTGCAATAATTATTTTTCATGTATTTCTCATTTTTCATGTAGCAGGGTCCATCAAAAGTATGTAACATGGGTACTCTTTGCATGAGGAGTTAAATTTGCATCCAACGAGTTCTCCCACTCAAAACTTGAGTAAAACCATAGGGAGGTAATTTGAAAATACGAGTTGGATATATATATATAAATATATAGTATATATATATAATATATCTTTATTTTTTAAATCTATTTATACTTTTACTCCAGAAATGGTGAACCACCCTCCATGGTTGACATCATCATATTTGATCCTATTGGTTATTATAAATGTTATTTCAATTGTAAATTTTTGTTTTGATGCCCATTTCAGACCTCAAAATTTCTCTAATGGGCCCCAATTTGCCAAAATAGGTCCCACTGATTAAACAAAACCTGTCAGTTAATTCCTCCAATTTTTGAACCCTATCATTGATCTAGATGAAAATAAATATAATGATCAAATCCAAATCACACCTCCCCATTTTCAAAGTCTTTTGGTCCCCCCCATAATATTTTATTGAATGAGGTGAGGAAACTCATTCTCCACCTTATCTCAAGTTTGTCATTTACCCTTGTTTGGATGTTGTCCTTTCATCCCAATATGCCAAATGTTATGCTACTACTGTCTTGAATTTATGGACCTCTTTTACAAATTTATATATTCTTTCAAATCTACCTAAGAATCTAGTGCAAAATCCTCCACAAAAGTTAGGACCTATTCCTCTTCTTGATCTAGCATGGAAGGCACATATAATTTCAGATTCTCTACATTCACACCTGTGTAAATATACATTTATGGGGGTAAACTAAGTATATTAGTGTTATCTACAACTTTTTATAACATCTCAAAGAGACCATATCACAAAGCCTTCATTTTATTACCTGAAACTTGTAGCCTCTCCTTGTTCAATAGTATCCATGACACTATGTAACCCACCTTGAACGACTTGTTTGTTCTATGTTCATAATGGTTTGCCTTATATTTATCATGTGATTTATGTAGTGTCTTATATACCTGTAGATGGATCTGCCTAATATTCTCAACAAAAATTTTAGTCCTTAAGGTATCCCCTGTAATATGCTCCCATAATCCTCCTTGCTTCCCATATCCAATATCAAATGGTATGTTGATCCCTTTTCTAGTTAAGGGAGAAAGTCAACCTCTTACTGATCAATATATTTTATCACAAGCCTATGATTAATTGGGATTAAATATAGTGTGAAATACCAAACTTGACAAAATTATTATTAGAAAACATAAAAATCAAAATAAACAACTGTAGATAACATAAAATAACACAAATGAAATTAATAACAAAATTCACTCATTTTGGGCTACGTCTCTGGGTCCACTTCAAATGGAGTGGTCTCTTCAATTATGATGAAGATAAATCTAATTTGGTTTACCAATATCCAAATCTTTCTCTTTACTCCACATCTTTATAGAAAGACTCTAAGAAACCCTCGTAACAACTCTCCTTTCCAAATTATCCAAAAGGGAAAAAGCTCTATGTTTTATCCCAAATATAATGATAAACATGATACAAAATGACAAAGGATCGACCTTTTCCTCACATGAAAACTCTATGGTGTAGTGGTAATTTGTTTTGAATATTAAGGCATAGGGGTCCGTAGCCATGGGGTTGAACCCGCAGAGGTTGTGACCCCCATCGTAACATGTATGTATATGGATCTATCATTTCAACAAGAAAACCATATATGAAAATCGATATGGTATGTCAATGAAATCTCACGATATATTATTTTTTTGGTTATAAAAAACATATGATATATACTATATGTTTGAACCCTCCATTGACCATATCATAACTCGATGGTGTATGTGATAGACCATATCAAGTGACAGTGAAATCATAGTATATGCTAGCGACATTTGTATGGTTCATGTGATTTTTTTTTATTATTCTTTTAGATTTGTTGTCCATATGCTATCTATCTATCTATATATATCATAGAATATTTTATGCATCCTTGTAAACAATAAAGCATATGATACAAAACATCGATGGAACATAATATATAACCACACCATTTTATATATGTTATACTCCATATAATGGCCCATGTATTATGGTTGTTGTAATAACCATATGGTGGTGGGTTAAGCAACATATAACCACCCACCATAAATAATGTGTGGACCAATCATCATTTAAAACACGTGTTCATCATTTGATTGGTGGAGCATTTGGTTTACATTCCAGTGGTTATGGGTTCAAATCCTGCTGATGCCAACTTGTTGAACAATTCAATATTTTACCATACGGTGGTGCCATGTGGTGCCCCCCGATTGGGAAATGTGTCATCGCCAAATTGGTCCACCTCATGCACTATTAATGCTTAGTCATCTAGCTACATATTTCCATGTGTCAATACCAAATATCATCACAATATGTCATGCGTTGTATGTAGACCCTACCACGTGTAACCATTAGAGACTGCCATGTGTCATGGCATGTTGAATTTTTACCTATTGTCGTAAAAATTCAGACTATGATAACTTCCATACTGACTCAGTTTGATGCAATTAAAATTATGTTGGAATCATATTGTTGAGCTCTTCAAATCGTCTCTATTTCCATCAAAATTTTGGGACCTTAATTTTAGGCCATTTTGGATCAATCCTCCACACTGGGAATCTTTTGGACCACCAAAACATAAAATAATCAAAAAATAGGTGACGATATTTCTCCCTCACTTTCCCAATACTTATCCACCTTTCCTTGTTCAGGTTCATTCCCTTAAGTCCTACTCAAAGCTATTCCACATATCCATAATGTGAAGTCCCTATCTTCCTATCTAGAATAACATATTCCTACAACTTATTTAGATACTCATGAGAAAAATCATCAATGGAAGGAATTTTAACACCCTCTTCTTGATCTATCATCATAAGTAGTTCATATAGTTTCAAATTATCCACATTCACAACTGAATAAATTTTCATATATGGTGGTAGATTTAACCGGAAAGAATTACTACCAATCTTCTCCAAAATAGTAAATGGGACATATTGGATTATCTTGAGCTTCTTATCTTCCCCTCTTAACCTATCCTTATTGATGTGTGACCAAACTCGATCACCAACTTAGAAATTATGATCCATCACATGTTTATCATGCGTAGCCTTATACTGGGATTGAATCTTCTACAATTGTTCCTACACTTCTTGACAGACCACATGGATCTTTTGTATGAATTTTTGGGCCTTATCTTCATTTCCCTATTCATCATAATCAACATCCTTCCTAAAACTAAATATAATGGATTTGGCAGGTACCTGTAATATCCCTGATGATGTGACTTAAGACTCTATTGGTTAAAGTTGAACTACAGTTAAAATTGGATATTTTCAATTATATCATTTACATGTTTTATTATTAAGAAGAAATATTCACATACACATACACATATATAATAAAATGGTATTGGAATTTTATAGAAGTAATATTCTTGAGAATGCGTAAAGGGTTATCAATTAATACTAAATCCCTAACAGTCAGAGAAGCAGTTGCAAGGCTAGTTATATTCCAAGAAGGGAAATAAGAAAAGAGGAAAAACTCCTAAAATTTTCCCATTCGCTCTCAGAAGGAAAGGACAATGAAAGGGTAACCAGATAAAATGGCTGGAGATAAATACCATTAGTTTGGAAAGGGGTAAACAAAAGACGAATAAATAGCTAGAGATAAATTCCATGGGTTTGGTTTTTCTAAATGGGGTTAATGTGGGAGAGAAACACAATAATCTCAAAATAACACCAGTGGGAGAGAAAGACTGGTGAAACCCTTAAAAACTAAAGTATGATGTTGCTTGGGGTTACAGAGATATAATCTTAGAATTTCTCAGAAAAAAAATAAATAAAAATATATATATATTATATATATATATATTATATATATATATATATTATATATATATATAATATTTAATATATATATTATAATATATATATATTCTCTCTCTATATATAATATATATATATATATATTATATAATTGATTCTCTAAACTGTAAAGGAAGAAGCTCAAGAGTAGCTAGGCGAGTAACTAACTTGTGGTTGGGTAGACCATGACAGCCCTATTCACGTTCCCTAGAATGTCTTAAATATGTTTCTAATCTAGTATCTTTATTATTTTAAGAATGTATGAATCTGTGAATGTATTTTAATTGTTGTGAATGGATAACATAGAAGTAAAAGTTGTATGTAAATCTACGTCAAGAACAGTACAAAAGTGGAGGTGTACATGTACAGGTTACTACCTATGGAAGAGTATTTCAAGAATACAACATGAAATATATTGGTGAACTATGGTAAAAGAGGAAAGGTCATGAAAATATTGGTGAGTTTAAACAATAAAAATATCAACGTGAGTTGTGTAATAAACATTTATGAGTGTGTGTGAAATTGTTTTTGGTAACCAATGTGGATTATTTTTGGAGGAAAAGAAAAAGATAAAATATGTATGTAAAATTGTTACTCTGTAATATAAATGATTAATTAGGGATTTGGAGTTATTACCTTGGATGGGTGGGTAAGTAGTTACCCAATCATCTTGTATAGTCCCCAGATTTATTTTTGTAAAGCTCGAAAGGAAGACCCTAATAGGTCCCATGACAGGTCCTATGAGGGCTTCAAGGCTATTGTGAGGTAGAAAGTTTTAAACAGTGAAGACATCTAACTCTTATAGTTTTATTCATATACAAGATAAAATAAATACATCAAATATCAGTATAGTCACGTGACTAAACATTAAATCAAATAGTTAATTATCTTTCTTTACCATACACGGTTGTGATGCATATTCATCTAAATAATAACATAAAAACATTTGTGAACATATTTGTTGCAAAATAGATAGTTAATAGAGGGCTTGAAAACCAAAGCATAGTCTATATCACAAAGTGGTTATAGACAAACCCAATGTTTTCAAAACAACCTTTAAGTTAATTTTTTCCAACCTTCAAAAAAAATATTTCCAAGAAATTTCAAGACAAAGATAATGTAAGTGTTATCTGACCAATGGGTCAATTCCTAGAGTGAAGAATTGATATTTTATACTTCCATGAGAAGGAATTAACCAAATTCAAAATTATTAGATACATTATCATTATAGAAACAACATGTAAAAAAATGGTCGTTCGGCTAGTCATATTAAGATACAATTACTTGATAACTCTCTCTCTCTCTCTCTCTCTCGACTCTATGTTGAAACAAAACCTTAGATAAAAGAATACAACCAAAATGGTGAATATGTTGATTAAATACTTAATTAAAACCTTACTATATGCCAACTGTAACATTAATCCCATATATATCACAAAATAGTCCCAATTTTTATTATATACTATTGAAAAGGCAAGCATAAAACACGTTATGTTGAGCGCACTATAAACATGAAGGACTAAGAGAAAAAATGTGCGAGAACACATATTAATGTTGTTGGAGATGTTATTCATATAGTTATGCAACTTTCAAACATGGGTCATGAATTGTGCACTAACACAATATCTTTAAATACAAGTTGGCATATGTTGTAAACGTATATACTCTTAAGATAATAATGTTATGGATCAAGACGCAAATTTTATAAAGAATATGTTTTAAGCCTTAGGAGAATAAACCTAAATATATGCAATAAATGCATAAATAGGAGGCAATATAACTTATAAAAGAGACTTATGACAAGAAGGATTTTTATTTGAATGCTAGCTAATCTTTCATGAAGGATGCCAATCTAGAGCTTTTCATATGTTCTTCAATAAAAGTAGAAAATACTTCATAAATTTCTAGTTGCATCAGTTTCTTCAAAAAATGAAATTATCCTTTCTTGTACAAATCAATGGTAAGAATATTTTTAGTTGGAATCTTAAAAGAGATATGACAAGTGGTATCATAGCCCAAGTTCAAAATTGATAGTACCTTGGGTTAGTCATAAAATTATGGAAGTAACTAACAAAAAGGAAATTGTTAATTTGTCACAGTTAAAACAAGGACAAGTTCAAACAGGAGACTTAATGGTAGAAAATAATCTTCAAACACACATTAGCAGACATGAGATTTTTCTACATCTAGGACAATAAACTCAAGACCCTCAGAAAGAGCTATTAAATATAATGATAGAAATGCAAAATTGAGATGCTAAATCTTTGTGTCATCCATGAATGGTTACTAAAAAAGAGCGCAGATCAAGAACCATTGATTAAGACATTAAGAGAAAATAACAACTCAAAAATAGTGGAAGCCATAAGAGAAGGTGAGGACACAGAAGAAACATCCAAGAAAAAATTAACTGAAGAGGGAACTAAAAGAATAGAAGGAAAGAATGGAGGAGGAGGAGCACACTTCATCTAGGGTTGGTTCCTTGCAAAATAAAAAACTATGGTGGAACAACATGGAGAATTTTGGAAAATTTGACCCCCCAGTATATGACAGAAAATGAGAGGAGGCAACAGAGGCTTGGCTTTTAAATATGAAATGTTATTTTAAAGTTTATGACTACATGTCTAAATTAAAAGCTAAGCTAGCCACCTAACAATTGTTGGGGAAAGCATCTCTATGGTGGGAAGAAGCTTGAACAATTCATGATGTCAAAGGGAAGGAAGTGGCCTCGTAGAAATTTCAGCAATTGTTTAAGGAAAAATACCTTACAAAATGATATTTTGATGACAAGGCTAAGGAATATCATGATATAGAACTAGGAAATATGTCTATGTATGTTTTTATTACAAAATTGACACACTTGTTGCATTATGCACCCTTTATAAAGGAGGAAAATCAAAGATACGACGATTTATAAGTTGTCTCCCCCCTTCCTTAAAAGAACGTATAGAATATGATAATCCATAGTCCATGGATGGAGTTATTTCACAAAGTAAGAATATGTTAATAGAAAGTTAAATAGAGGAATGATAATTCTAAGGCATGGCACAGTAAGAAGAAAGGAAAGGCGTTGCAACATAGTAAAGGAGGGAAAAGTGGATTCCTCGACCAAGGTAGTAAAGGAGGAATGGGACACAATTTTAATGAAAACAATGGATAGATTCAGAAATATCAAGGACAAACCCAAGTGGGGTCCAAATAGTTGGAAACGAACAACACCTTTAATGGAAAGGAGAAGAAGCCATTGAAATGTTCTGGATGCCGTGAGCCTCACGGGTGAATGCTTGAATATTGTTGACACTTTTTCGGCTAAATGTGGTGACAAAATTTCAAAATTTTACTCTTTTATCAAATTGAAGTACTCAAAGTTCACATAAGCATTATGAATATTGATCCAGAGTAAAAGGACAATTTGTGGAGAATTATGTTGTTGCCCTAATGATATTTTTTGCAAAAAAAATTAGTGTTGTATAATTTTTCATTTTTCCATTAAATGGAATGCTTGTTCTTACAATTTTTTTCATGTCTTAAGAGGTATGTGTGTGTTCACATAGCACAAATTAGTCTAAAGTGTGTAATTTAAAAAAACAAATCATACATGAGCATGATCTTCACAAAGAGAGCTAAGTTATGCATATTAAAAATTTAATTTTTTATTCATATTTTTATTATTTTTTCAAATTTGGTGAAGTAATATTTCAATAACATTGTGCAGATACATGTTCACATAAGATTTTTTCAACTACTTAAATAAATTAAAAAACAAAGAGCGCCCTTTTGAAGAGGAGTCATAAAAGAAAATAGTGTTATTTTTTGAAATCTTTTTGTTGTGTATAGTTTATGTTGTTGACTTTTTATTCAACTCCTATGAAGTTGTCAAAAAAAAATTCAAGCATTCTTTTTAAAATAAATTAGATGACAAATATCACATGAATTTTAAAATTTCAAACTCATATTCCATTAGATAGAGGATTCCTTCATGAATCCAACATGATCAACAACACCACCAAAGGATAAATTTTGCCTTATGTCTACCATGGTACAAAATGGTGTTGGTAGGGAAATTTGCAAAAGGAGATTTAAAAAATTATTTTTAAGGCACTCCATAGATCGATTAAGCACTCAAAATAGTAGATTGAGTGCATGAGATAAAATTTCAAGTAGTTGGATTGAGGGTTTAAGAAACCCTCAATTAATCCCTTAATGTGGTTAAACAAAGGCTCTATCAAGCTTTAAGGCTCCTTCTATCATATAACTCAATTAACTTTAATGATTGATCTAGCTTCAAGGCTCAATCTAGCCTATAGATTGATCTAGCTTTAAGGCTCAATCCAACCACTTTTTTTAATTTCACACCTAGGTTATATTAGCAGGAAATTAAAAAACATGGCTCAATCCAACCTATTGCTCGATCAATCTCTTAGATCACCTCAATTTACACATGAACTCAATCGATGGCTTGTTCTAATGCTCGATTGATCTATGTTTAAGCCCTCAAACAACGCGATCAAAGGGCTCAAATATTCCTTGATTGAGCACTTAAAATGGCTCAATCAAGTTTTTATTTTTCACCTAAAACAAACCCTCGATTTCCAAAGGGTGTAACCCATCTTCATGCATATACCCTCACATGTTGAGGAATTGTCCTTGTAATACAAAGTCCATACAGTACCTTCAAAATATCATAGAGGCTTCAACTATCAATGATGTGGCCTAAAATATACTACATATTAGTGCAACATTGGATGAACGATAGGAAGAACACCAGTCCACCATCGTGGAAATAGAAGGTACAACTCCTAACTGACCTACTTCTATGTTAATTGATCCCAGTGCCAGTTTAAGCTACATTAATCCAAAGATCATAAAAAATTGTGAATTGTTCAACGAAAAATTTAAAAATACTTGGCCTATTCAATTGGCTATAGGAGCGAAAAGGTGAGTTACTAGTTGGCTTAAGGGCTTGCTAATTATTTTGAATGAGAAACAAAATGTATTCAATATTAATGTGTTGCCATTGGGATCTTATAATGTGTTGATAGGAATCGATTGGTTGAAGAGCCATAAGGCCCTAGTTAATTGTTTAAAAAATATTTTATGTGTGTAACTGATGAAGGTAAAACTCAAATTATTAAAAGAATTCCCATATTAGTATAAATATGCCAAATATCAACTATATAGTTGAAAGAGTCAGCCAAAAGAGGGTGTTTATTGTTTGTAATAAAGGTAGAAAATAAAACCCTAAACAAGGCCACTGAAACTATAAAAGATTTGTATGTAGTGACGCACTTTCCAAATGTTTTTCCATAGGAAATTCCTAGGTTACCCCCTAAGAGAGTTGGGTTTTACTATTAAGTTAGTGCCAAGAGAAGCAATAGTGTCTAGCGATCCATATTGCATGACTGTACCTGAGCTTATGGAACTAAAATTCTAGTTGCAAGAATTATTAAGTAAAGGATTTACCATAACCAATCTATACTCATGGGTGCACCAGTTCTCTTCATTAATAAGAAAGATGGGATACTCATATTTTGTATAGGGAGGCTACATTTGAATCAATTAATAGTAAAAAATAAATACCCTTTGCCATGTATTGATGATCTTCTTTTATCAAGAAAAAGGGATCGCGGTGTTCTCCAAAATAGATCTTTGATCTAAGTATCATTACATATGGATCAAACATGAGGAGATACCAAAAACAATATTTATAACCCAATATGGCCACTATTAATTTACAGTGCTATCTTTCGGGCTCACAAATTCACTAACCAATTTTGTGTGCCTAATGAATAATGTATTCAACAAATTCCTAGACAAGTTTGTGTTAATAGGATTGATGATATACTAGTGCATTCTAAAATGCTGGAAGAACACAAAAAACACCTAGAAATAGTGTTATAAACATTACAAAAAAATCATATTTATGAAAAACTTAATAAATGTGAATTCTTTGAAAGAAAGATACAATATCTGGGGCATCTAATTTCAAAGGAAGGGTTTGTTGTGGACCCTAAGAAAGAGAAGGAAATCCTTGAATGGCTAGTGCCAAAGGATGTAGTAGACATTAGATCATTTATCAGATTAGATGACTATTACCGTAGATTTATTGAAGTTTTTTCTAAGCTAACACATCCTATAACTTCACTACATAAGAAAGGGGTAAAGTTATTATGGACTCATAAATGCCGAGAGAGTTTTGAAAGGATGAAATATTTGTTAATGGTTTCACCAGTATTAAAAAAAACTGATCCAAAAAAAAGACTTTGAGGTATGAAAAAATGTATGCCTTAAATGTCTAGGAGGTGTTCTTTTGTAAGAAGGGAATATGCTATCCTATGAATCATGAAAATTAAAGGATCACAAAAATAATTATGATGTTTACAATTTAGAACTAGTAGTGATTCACGCCCTTAAATGTGGAGGCATTATCTTATTGGGAGAAAATTTACTTTAGTCAAGGACCACGTAAGTTTAAAATAAATTTTCAATTAGCCAAAAATGAACGATAGACAAGCCCGGTGGACAGATTTTCTAAGTGAGCATGACTTTGACATTAAACATATCAAGGGTAAAGAAAATAAGGTAGTGGATGCCTTGATTTGAGGCATAAAGCATGTGAAGTTGTTATCAACCAAAATGAAACAGATTTGTGGGAACAAATTAAAAGGGAAGCTTCCACAAATTAGGTTTAGAATAATATATATGCAAATTTGATGAATAATATGGAACCTAAAGAGTGGGTTGACTATCAAATCAATAAGGAAGGGTTGCTTATATATAGAAATAGAGTGTATGTACTAGATGAAGAACAAATTAAGTGGTTGATTTTGGATGAATATCATAAAAAAACCTTTGTAGAGAATCTTGGAGACTAAAAATTATTTCATCCCTCAAAAAGACATTCTTTTGGCTAGGAATGAAGAAGGAAGTGGTTGGATATTTAGCACGTGCCAAGAGTACCAACAAGTGAAAGTTCAACACCAACATCTAGCAGGTCTGTTAAATCCATTACCCATACAAGAATGGATGTGGGAGTTGATCTACCTGCATTGCATTGCAGTTCTGCTCCACACTAAAAGGAACAATGACTCCATAATGGTGGTAGTTGACAAGTTAACGAAGGCATCTCACTTCATTCATGTATTTTCCACTTAAAACGTTGCTTAAGTGGCTCATAATTTTATGAGAGAAAATTTCATATTGTATAACTACCTTAGATTGTCAATGCATATCGAGATCCTAAATTTACTTCAATTTTTCATTGGTATGGGCACCCAACTCAACTTTAGTATAGCATATCACCCATAGCCAAATGGGTAGACTGAAAGTGTAAACCAAGTCCTAGAGAATATGTTATGTATGTACTACATGCATCAACCCACTAAGTGGGGAGATTGCATTCACCTTGTGGAATTTTTGTATAACAATGGTTATGAAGCCTCATTAAAAATGATTCTTTTCAAGGCTCTATATGGAAGGAACTATCACATACCCGTGAGTTGGAGTTGCCTTTAGGATAGGGAAATATTGAGTCCCCACATGCTTCGGAAAATGTAGCAGATTGTAAAACAAATTTTAAAAAATTTAAAAGAAGCTCAAGATTGAAAAAAGAGTTATGCTGATATGAAAATAACTCTTAGGGAGTTCCAATTGGGAGTTCATGCATATTTAAAAGTTTGACCCAAGAAAATTTCTTTGAAAGTAGGGAATTGTGTTAAGTTGGCTCCTCGGCATTATGGGTCGTTTAAAATATTGGAAACAATTGGGGAAGTTGCTTCTCAATTATCCCTACTAGTTCATGTTAAAACACTTGACATATTTCATGTTTCTTTGTTAAAAATTATTTATCTAATCCTAACCATGTAAGAAATTGGATTTTTTTACAATTATAACCGAAAGGAGAGTTCTAGGTCAAACTTGTACATATCCTATACTAGATGTAAATCACTCTTCCAAATAAGAACATTCATCAATTTAAAGTGCGATGGGAGAACTTTGGTCCAGAAGAGGCCACCACAAAATGTGAAGACGAAACGAAATAGGATTTCCCAATGCTATTCCAAAGAAGAAAGGAATGTGAAAACACCAAGGATGGTTTCACTTTTTAGGGAGGGGTAGATGTAATATCCCTGGTAATGTGACTAAAGAATCTATTGGTTAAAGTCTAAACATGGTTAAAATCAGAAATTTTGAATTATAAAATTCACTTGTTTTTTATTAACAAGATATATATATAAATATATGGGAAATGAAATGTTATTGCACTAATATTATTTATAATCTGTAAAGGGCTATTACGTAATACTATATCCCTAAAAGTTAGAGAAGCAGTTGGAGAGTTAGTTATATTCCAAGAAGGGAAACAAAAAAAGGAAAGAGTATGCAAATAAAATGGTTGGAGATAAATGTCATTAATCTAGAGAAAGCTATAGAGAAACTAGGAATAAATGATTTGAGATAAATGCCATGGGTCTGATTTTTCTAAATGGGGTTATTGTGGGAGAGAAACATAGTAATCTCCAAATAACATCAGTGGGAGAGAAATACTATTGAAACCCTTAAAATTTAAAGAAAGACATTGATTGGGGTTACAGAGATATAATCTCCTAATTATTCAAAAAAAATTGATTCTCTGAATGGAAGGGAAGAAGCTCCTGGGTAGTTGAGCGAGTGGCTAGCTTACGGTTGGGTGGGCTGTGAGATCCCTTTGCATATTCCCCAAAATATCTCAGATAAGTTTCTAATATTGTCTCTTTATTCTTACAAGAAGGTGTGAATATGTGAATGTAATTTAATTGTTGTGAATGGCTTATACATAAGTAAAAGTTGTATCTAAATCTATGTCAAGAACAATATGAAAGTGCAGGTTTGTAGGTATAGGATACTGCCTATGGAAGAGTATTTCAAGAATCCAAAATGGAATATGTTGGTGACTGTGGTAATAGAGGAAATGTAACGAAAATATTGGTGAGTTTAAATAATAAATATTTCAAGGTGAGCTATGTAATACACTCTTATGAGTTTGTGTGAAATTGTTTTTGGTAACCAATGTGGATTCCTTTCCGAGGGAAACAAAAAGATGAAATCTGCAAATAAATGTTTCACTTTGTAATGTAATATTTTTAATTAAGTATGTGGGGTTAGTACCCTGGATTATTGGGTAAGTAGTTAACCAAACATCTTGTACAATCCTAATAGGTCCCATGACATGACCTATGAGGGCTTGTGGGCTATTATGAGGTAGACATTTATAAACAATAAGTCCACATGACTCTTATAGTTGTATGCATATACAATATTAAAAAAATACATCAAATATCATTACGTTCATGTGAATAAACATTAAATCAAAAATTTAATTCTCTTTCTTTACCATACACTATAGTGATGCATATTCGTCAAAATAATAATATAAAAACATTAGTGAGCATACTTAATAGAGGGATTGGAAATTGAAGCATAGCCTATATCATGGAGTGGTTATAAACACACCTATGGCTTGAAAAACAACCGATAACTTAAATTTTGTCATCTTTCGGACAAGAAATTTCAAGATATAAATAATGTTTGTGTTATATGACTAATGAGTCGATTTCCAGAGTAAAGAAATAAAAGGTTAATAAACAAAA